>BGPT01001443.1:10554-36534 GCA_003297045.1 Symbiodinium sp. clade C Y103 | reverse complement strand
ACGCAGTAAATTCTGCAACGTAAGCGAAGACGCACGCGGCCGCGAACGAGCGAAATTGAGTTGTACAGCGACGGCGAACCCACCGTCTTGAGGGTATATTTACATAGTGGAACCCTCAGAAAGCAAAGTTGGTTCATAACTCCAAGAAATATGGTTTATGTTACTTATAACTATAGATAATGGGCTCATAGACCAACTTATAACTCGGGGGCCCACATTGTTATACCATATTGGCTAGATGATTACTGTAGCCCCAACAACAGCGCGATATTTGTAGGGAAAAATGCGTGGTGACCATGAACCTTGCACCGCAATCAGCATACCACTTGACGAAACATGTATCGTTATCACCTGAACAAGAATGGTAAAACCATTTGACAAACAAACAAATGCATTGTTCAATGTTTTATCTAAAATGATTGATTGTTAACTTGTATAGAGAGACAAGAATCCTTACGACCCCAACATGTAACATGGACTTGTTCCATCTTCAGAAAACTATCACAAGTTGCCAAGATGGCAGAGCAACAATCATGTCATTTAATCAACTATTTTTGGATCTTTGGCTAATCGTAATGGGAAGGTTTGTGAGAAGTTCAATCAGCAAGTGTTGGCTACGATGGGGATACAACAAGTATAAATGCTTGGTGGTTCATAGCAATTAGAAAGAAGGTCACAACCTCGGCTATAACTGGACTAATCCTCCTTACCTCACAGCTGGGGCTATAAGTTATTACCTACATACCCTCTGGTTATTAACATAGCTATGAAAAATGGTCCACATATAGATCTGCAGATGACTTGTGATGATTTAGCCATAAACAATGGTGAAATTCCACAGCTACGTCAAATGACCAAAGAGTACTAACTTTGAACCACCAAGGATCTACTTGGATAATGTTTGAACCTGGTGGCTGGAATCGACATGATGCAGCATTGGGTGTAGTGATGACTCCAAATTAGCCTCCAGTAGTAACTGACATACTGTGACGGACGAAATCCTGCACCAATTGGAAATTACTAGGCAACTATGAAACACTGTAACAGTGGGAGTATAATTATAATGGATAAACATAGATAAACCATCTACCAACTGGTGCAGGATTTCTGTATAAGTTTGACCATGGTTCCTAGTGCGTCTAGTGGCCTCAACAACGTGGAGCGAGTTGAGCCAAAAGCGAGTGACCTATTTTCAACGATGTGTCAGCTAGCCTGGTCCAACGAAATTTCAAGCCCAGGAGCCACAGGGACAGGGGAAATCACCCTTTTGCTGGGTGGACTTATGAAATACATCCTGACAAGGTTTATGCATTCATTTTTTGAAATAAAGGGACGGGTCAAAGTGACTTGTGGTCCAGTCTTGGTAGTGACAATCCCATCTTTGAGCCAATAAACAGGTATGGATCAACATAGTACGCGCTTGCAGGAGTGTAGTCACAGTTCGATGATGTTTTTTCAAGGACTTCTTTCTCAGAGAGGAGAAGGGGGACTCCATATACATATGGATGCTTTTGAGCAAGGACGGTTTGCTGGGATTTGCTGAAATTATTGCGAAGATCCAAGTTGGAATACAGCTATGGGTCAAATTTGCGCAGTTTTGTGTATGAAGGTATGGCGTTGATATCCATATACATACACTTTATGGTGTGTCCATCCTGATGATGATGATGATGATGATGATGATGATGATGATGATGATGATGATCTGAGCTGACTCTCATTTCTCAAGGTGCCAGGAAGTGTCAGTCTGCAGGAGGGTAAAACCACCAGTGGATCATCATCGCAATTTGCAGGTGGTTAGTAAGCACTACCAGGTTTTTTTGAAGAAATCGCCTAGGATGATTGCATCTGAATCACTTGCAAACTGAGATGCTGAGAGCTGAGAGAATAGCATCCATGTTGTATATACATGTACTGTAATTATATAGTAATTTAATAGAGTAATACATAGACTTGATACAGTAATTCTGCATGCTTTTTCTGTTCAAAACAAGTTCACCCAAGCAGTACAGCGATTTCCGTCCTTCCGCAGCTCGCACTTTATCCGGTGATTTTCTGCCCAGCAGCGACTGGTCGGAATTTTTGAAAGAACCGGAGGCGCGCGAGGCGCGCGAGCAGATGCGCCTCACGCGGCCGGGGCTGAACAAAAAAAACACAGATGGCTCATGGGATCAGTTGTTTGACATGTAATGTGGGTAAAACTGACAATAATAAACCATCCATTTGGGAATGGTGAAATTGCGGATGGTTTCTTTGTGTTTTACCAACATTATAATGTTTAAGATGTAGAACATCAACAACTGGGTGCCAGATCATAAACAGCTTATGCCGTGATGTCATTTTTTTTGATGTATAACCTTCGAATCATGTGCATCTATAGATGCACGATTATATATACATATACATATATATATATACATATGCTCTAACAACCATATCCACAGGTGTCTATGTCAAAAATGCACCTCTCCTAATTATATGAATTAATGCGGCTTCCGGCGAAGAAGATCGAACCCAGCATTGGCCGAGAAGGGGGTGAATGACACCAACAAACATGTATCATGTGGAATCAACAAATCCTGCCAGTTTGTTATCGTACACAATAGATGGTCCCTTTATAGATTATTGACCTTTCTTTCGGCATATTAAAACATAGCATTTTTCATGGCTATGTTGAATTAAAAGAGGATACGTTGGCATTACTGATTTTGTTTATCTCTCAAAATAGGGAATATCCCGAAAGACTCGTGATAGTCATGTTCGAATATGTTTTTCCGAACCATCGGATGACATTGTGACATATTCGAATCAGGTATCACGGAATGTGCTTTTGGAATATCATTTTCCCTTAGAGAGTCATTTTGAGAAAATCGCGAAATGCGAGACAATGAAGTTGATTATTACCCATGAATTATTGAACAACGCCATTTGAAAACACCATTGCGAATCATGTTTGAAACCGTCGAGTTCTAGTTCTTTAAACACACGATTTCTAAATTCTTTCCCCAACCTTCCAGTTGCCTCTGAGATAGGAAACGGGGGTGATGAAGAACCTTTTGCTTTTGGCGGTTACCTATCTGATAGGTTTGCCTGGAGGGTGAGGGTTTGGATGCATTGTGGTTTGTGTGACAACTCGTGGTTACACCCAACCCGAAGTTGACGGTTGCCAACAGTTGGTTTATTTTGGAAATCTCATTTAACTATAGTTCCAACACCCGAAAACCATAGAATTCAGCCACAAGGTGGAGGATCTAACCAACTATAACTAGTATTCCTGGGGTGGAACTAAAGCAACAAACAGAACTGGGGCCCCTCCGGCCCGATGTTCAACTTCCTTCAGGGCCCCGGGGCAGCGCCAAACCGTAAGTCGACTGCCTCAGGAAGCCTTCTATATGTCGGTGCAGACTCTGACGACGGTGGGTTTTGGAGACGTCTATCCGGCCACCCAAGGGGGTCGAGCCTTCGCGTGGCCTGGCGTTTGTGCTTTATTTCATGAGGATTTCACCATTGAGAGTGGTTGGTTCCCAAAGATATGAGGATAGCAGTGATAAATGATGGTTGGTGGATGATTACACGGGGTTTAGACTATCCAATATATTGCGGATTATCACACTCCATGAACTAGGAAACCCGTTTTTAGCTAGTATATATATATATATAATTATATATATATATACATATTATGTATATATATATATTATGTATATATATATATATATATGCATATATGAAGGAACGGCAGCAGGTTGCAACAAGGTGAAGATGCTGTAGTGAAGCCATGGTTTTCAGGGACATGATGAATGACATATCAGAGATTCCCTCTTATAGACCCTGAAAATCACCGATTTTTAGTTGAAACTCATCTTCCAACCCCTATCTGGCAGGATCTATGTTAATTTACTGGAAGGTAGGAGAAAAAGACTCTGTTGCCAAACGCATAGCATTACCAATGTCTATTCCTTTGAGTTACAGATGAAATCTTAAGTTTTTCGATGGTCTCATGGCTGGTAATTTCTCGCATGGCGGAACAGAGGGGATGGCTACCAACCAACAAGGTGGCTAACAACCAACAACCAGGCTTTGAAGATGTGTTATTGGTTGAGTTGTTCCAACAGCATTTTTTTCCATGAATCAATCCAACCTTTGTTCCCATGTGTTATTTTCCTAATGTGAAATCCACCATTTAGGAGAATCTATACGGAATATTGAATAGTGTTTTCATTTTTTGGTGGTTCCTAAAGGAAAAGGCAAGAGTTATAGAGCAAGGATCACTTTTCATTTTGTCATACAGACAACAGACAGAAGATATCCAGTCACTTTCCCAATAGTCTCTTTGTGCTTCCCTGCTCACTGAAAGTGACTCTGGCAATTTCAGTATGCTTGATGATACTGATAACTATTATAGTATTCGCGGAGTGAAACTATCAACAAACATAACGTTCGGGGGCCCCACGTCGTGGGAATTCCGAGCCAAAGACCTGCTCAACGAGTCTTTCCCTTCAGGACCGTGTGGATGCTGTTGGGTGTGACGGCGGCAGCAAATCTCATCGTCACCGTCACTGATGCAATCTTGAAGTATCGCAAAAGTCTAAAGGCGAGATGGTGTTCCCTCCATGGTGGCTGGCTTACACATGGCCGTTCGCAAAAGGCAAGTCATGTAGAAATGGACAGTTTGCCAATGTTTTCCATGTCTATGTTGAGTTACAAGAGGGTAAGCCAATTCCAATTCCCAGGGACCTCACATAGATACGAAAACCTTGGAACCCTGGACAATTGTGGATCATCAGACGGACAGCGTGGATTTCCATATATCATATGTTGTCCCATGTTTACTGGAGGAAATCGCAAAAAAATGACCTGGAACCCATCTTCATGATCTTTTCTGTGCTTTTTTCAAGGATTTTTCATGGATTTGGTTGGGACTTGGGATGTTCAGTGTTCAGGTTCCAGATATATGGAGGATCTGGTGGCCAACATGTTTTTTTCAGAGGTCAAGGCACCGTCATTTCTAGCCCTGGGGATCCTTTCTGTCCATTCTGACGGAAGCATTGGTGGTTTCAAACAACATCGTGGTATTGGCGCCTAAAACGACCATCCACGGCAATTGAGTGCATTCTGAGTAGAGCCAGTTGCTGGTTAAAGCTTTCTTAGTTCGTCTTCGCTATGTCAACCCCGAATTGAAACATGATTGAGCATTTGGATTCATTCCCTACGAAAATGGTACACCCAACATGATCAACTGCATTCTGCATACTAGCTGTATTGTTACTGTAATATTCTATCAATATCACAATCAATGTCCCGTCAATGTCCTCAACAAGATTGCCACAAAGAATAAATAGCAGTTTCCACCATTTTCAGATATACCCAAACATCATATTGTTTGTTAGCTATTCCCATTATATATCATTACATCCATTTTTATTCCATCAAAAACCCATAAAATGGTTGGTTGAACCTCCAAATAAATCATGATATCAATGATAACCCATCAAATCCATAAAATCATTTCGCAATTTTATGGTCTTCACAAAAAAACTTCACTAAATTTTGTATCCCATGAAATCCATAGAATCTGAGATTTTGGTCTTCACTTTTTGTGTGTTGATTTACATCCACCAAATGGTGCGGCTCCACTCCTTGGACGTGGCCAGGCTGAACACATGACCAAGGCGCCGGTGTCATCCACGGTTCCCAAATGGGTGTGTTTGAAAATGGGGGAGACCTCCAACATGGCTATTTGGGGGTTTCCTAAGTCATGGGGGTACCCAAAAATGGATGGTTTATAATGGAAAATCCCAATCTAAAATGGATGATTTGGGGGTACCCCTATTTTAGGAAACCTCCATTTGGTAGGGAAACTAGACAATTAACACAATTTGAGGCATCCTAGTTTCAGACAAACCCAAATGGG
The DNA here is from genome assembly GCA_003297045.1 of Symbiodinium sp. clade C Y103. Lineage (NCBI taxonomy): Eukaryota > Dinophyceae > Suessiales > Symbiodiniaceae > Cladocopium > Cladocopium sp. clade C. Next base: position 30,620 of record BGPT01001443.1, on the reverse strand, counting down.
TGTGTCTTAAAGCGAGGGAACCCCAAGTCACCATCGGTTTCAAGAGAAGAATGGTATAAAATTGTCTAATGTTTGAGGCTACCACCGTGACTTCAGAAACCTCCAAATGGACAGGGGTCAAAGTTTAAGACCTACAGGGGGCCACAGATTTTGATTTATGTTACAAGTAACCATCTAATGATTGGCTATACCCTATTTTGACCCGTACCCAACATGGCAAGTTTGCAATTGTTTTTCGTTGGGAAAATGATGGTCGTTTGAGCTGGTGCCTTCCAGTCCTGGTGCTTTTAGGGATGATTTTTGGATGATGGTGACCACTTCAGAAGGGAATCCACTCACATCACTAAGCCAAATCACCAGTTGATCACGCTGGGATTTGATCGCTCAAAGTCGCTGGGGATGGCTGTCTTTGTTTTTGATTCCTTCTATATAATCAATAGACTTAACAAGTCTTAACAAAAAGGGTGTGAAATCAGATGATGCGGTCATTGATGTTGCAAAATGCTTTTCATACTTGCGTGTCTGTAAATATACATAATATGTCTATTTATTTATACACATCTAGCAGTGCTTCGATCATGATCTGAATGGTCAAATGACATCATATGTGAATCACCTACTTGAAATGATAGTTCGGTACGGTTTCGGACTATGGTGGGTTCATATGACAAGGATCCTGTGACAGAATGAATCTGCTGAATTATCGGGAGTGCAGAAATCGGCTTGCTGATGAGAAGAATTCTGCACGTTTCAATCTGAATGATGTGGCATTGTTTTCATTCAACTTGTATGTAACAATTACTTGTCTGGGAGTGTTTGGGAAATGTTGAGACATGACAACCTAATTGGATTGTATTGCCATTCATTTGGGATGAAAATCCAATTGCCACCCATTTTACCCCATGTTCACAGGTGGGATTCCATCCGTTTTGACCAGTCGCCACATGTTGTGGGTACCGTGTAGCTCCAGGAGCTCTTGCTTCACATGAGTACCGATGGCTCGGGTAAAGTCACTTGGCAAACTGGGAAATCCCCTGTGAATGGGCATCGAAAATGGAGAATTCATCCAGAAATGGTGGATTGATGTGGATTGTCCATTGCCATGTTTGATTACCTGAGGTGAAATTGCTCTTTGTTTGTCTTTGTTTGCCCCTTTTTGTTGGATGATCATCCCCCGTTTTTAGGGTCAAACCATTTGGGTTTCTAGGTGTGTGGAGTTGGTTTTGTCATCAAATCAGCAATGAAATAGATCCTCTTTTCAGATGGTATGCACGTATCAAGCAGACAAATTTTGGAAAAGATAACAATAATCAAAAAGATTTGATTGCGTGGAACTCCCTCAAATAAAGAGGAAATTACATCACCTGGACCTAGTGTTTCCCGCATGATTAAAAAGCCTGGACGATGTAGTATACAGATACCCATGTATCCGGATTCACACTATGTTTGCGTAATCAAATTAGATCACCGGAAGTAAACAACATTGTTTTTTGGGCAGACACCATGCCTTGATTTGTTTGCCAAACATACCTAGTCCCAGTCTTACGTTAAGATAGTCTCTATATTCCAGATCATGTCGATTTATCAATGATTTATCTAGTTTATTCTATGTTGATTCATACAAAGTGGAGCCTCCAAAACGAAATCGCAAAGTTGTTTTCCACATTCCAATGTTTGGGTTGCGTCATGATACTTACAAACTAGTATTCATGGGGTGAAACTAAGATCTAAACCAACAAAAAAACATCACACTTGCGATGCGATTGAGGTGAGCAAGACAGATTTCCTGTGCTATGAATTGATCCGACGAGGCAGTGAAGAGATGATGAGTGGGGAAGTCATGGCGAAAAATGGGATGATGACTGGGGTAGGATTCTCGCAATTTGCTGGATGATTTTCTAAGTTATTTTGACATGATTTTCCATGTCATGTCATTTTCAAATACAGACATGGCATCATGGATGATACTGGGATGTTGATCCCCAATGACTTTCGCATATTCTTCGGAGGGGTGCCATGACTTCAGCACCATCAGAGGGTTCCTGGCTCCAGCATCAGGGTTCGTAAGGGCAAGCGCGCCAAAATGGTGGGTCAGGTTGTTTTTTTTGTTACCCTCCGGTAAACTAACAGTTTGCTATGGAAAATCACCATTTTGAATGGGAAAATCCACTATTTCCATGGCTATTTTCACTAGCTATATTAGTTCACCAGAGGGTATTTCTTGATCATATGGGGATGGGTCAAAACCATTCAAAACCTATTATTACCCTGTTCGGGGGAATCAACGTCCATTCACCAGCCATTTTAGAGTGCCTAGGATACCAGGCTTTTGACCCATCACCATATCATGGAAATGATATTGATAAACATTGGTTCGATTCTATGTGTTTTTCAATTATGATATTTACATGTACACTTTTCGTTTTTTTCTCCATATGGTAGCAAGTCAACAAGTACACACGGAAGGAGTACAGGAACCGGAGTACATAAATGCGGGTACATGAATGAACTACGTACTGTCATGCAACTACCAGCTAAGTCAGAAAACCATGAAATTTTAAAATTTTCAAAAAAATGTACGATTTTGGGGGAGTTGTAGGAATTCCTGCGATTCGCAAAAGCGTTGCGAGAATTGGGGGATAGTATGTAGGGATCCCTTTGTTAGGTTTTCAGTCTGTTCTTAGCTTTCAAATTAGTTAATGTGAAACAGTAAAAGTTGATGATCGTATGACAGGCAGATTCAAATGTTTTTGATGATTTAATGGTGATAAATGAACATCTGAATTAATCTAGGGCTAGTTTAAGTGTGATTCAGCTTACAGATAATTATATAAAGCGCGATAGATTGTAATTTGATCTAACCTAACGATGATTTACAGTACGTGTGATAGATTACTTTGAAATATCATTTGAGAGATAAATTAAGTGAAGTGTGACATATGTTTCATCTACTGTAACTTGAAGAACATTGAAATTAGGTCACCTGCATCAAAACTAGCAATAGCTAAGCCTAAACCACATGAACGTGGAAAAACATACCATCCTGGGGAACCGGAAAGAATTTTTACAAGTAGGAATTGACCTTTACCGCAGTTTTGGTATGGAATGCGCCACGTCGATGTGGGTCTTGCTTCCTAATTGTTGGCATATTTGGAAGCGGTTTGGATTCAAGACTCTATCTGACGTGAGCGAAGATAGAAAAATAGGTGGAGCTTAATTCACACAATGGCTTAAATTCAGCCCCGGATAAATTTTGAAGAGAACTATAACGTACTATAACTATAACTATAACTCCTTAATTTGCAGTTTCAATGATTTACAGTCGAATTGAATTTGGATTGATTTCGCTTCAAATTTATCTAAGTGGTTTCAAGGCTTTGGAAATCAGTGAAACTAATTTGGAATAATTCATTCATTTAAGTTACTGGTTGGACTTAGGGTTGCTGCAGTATAAAATCTAGACATCTAAAGTGCTTTAATGGGAATGCCGCTACTGCGGATTGAAACTTTGGGAAAAACAATAGCAAGAAGAAAACTTAGACTAACTTCCAGGGTAGTGGCTGTAACAGGAAACGAATAGTTTCAATTTAATTTCGTTAGAGCGCGTGGAGCCAACCTGCAGAGTTGACTCAAGGCTTGCACAGTAAAGTGACGGAAAAAATGATTGGATAGTTTGAATCCATTTGCGTTTAATCAAATCACAGTACTTATATACTGTCACGTCCTATGTGATGGAGTTCCTTTAGATTTAGAATCTAAAGCGAGGAAAACAATGGAAAATGCAATGAAGAATTCAATGCAAGGTAGTTTAGCTTAGGGGCAAACTTGCCCACTATGCGCAACAAGAATGGAATCTCACTAGTCAAGGACTGGACCATCAGAAATAGTGAGTTAACGATGCAAAGCAAAGTCATACATATATAAACATAAACATTTGGCATGTGGTTTGCTCCATAGAATATGCTCAAGTTTAATTTAAGAACCAGGGGGATCGAGGCCCTTAGGTACGGCAGGGAGGATTTATCAGGATGGAGGGGGGCTTGCTTCAGGACTTCCAAAGCTTGATGAGAAACAAAAAACCGCCGGGCAAGAAGTTGTTGGCAACCAAACGGATACTTCCAAATCTTCCAAGACCAATGCAAATTTGCAGTTCGCTGCTAGCATGTTGACGCCGGTGATGGAACAGAAAAGGGAAAACAAGGATAAACTGCCATACTTGCAAGCAATGGCCAAATGCCTGTGGGAGATGTGCAGTCGAAGCTTTGCTTGTTGATGTATCTCGATATAGGAGGGGGCCTACCCACAAATTTGAGATACCCTGAGCGCCAAAAACGCGTATTTGTTTCAGAACTTGAAGTAAAACGGTGCTCCTATAGCAAAACAACAGGAACCAACAACAACCACGACGACTACAACCGGAGAAATTCCAAATACAAACGGAGAAATTCAAAATACAAACGGAGAAATTCGAAATACAAACGGAGAAATTCCTGCGAAATATGCGCCCGGANAATTCAAAATACAAACGGAGAAATTCGAAATACAAACGGAGAAATTCCTGCGAAATATGCGCCCGGAGAAGTTGCGAGAATATGCGGAGAAGTTGCGAGGATATGCGGAGAAGTTGCGAGAAAAAATTGCGAGAAAGGGCGGAGAAATTGCAGGAATTCTAATGCGCAACAGTCTGTCAACTATGCACGAAAGATCGGGTAACGTCAGCACATTTCACAAAATTTGTGGATTGGATGCGCCACAATGTGAAAAAATGCTTNGTCTGTCAACTATGCACGAAAGATCGGGTAACGTCAGCACATTTCACAAAATTTGTGGATTGGATGCGCCACAATGTGAAAAAATGCTTCACAGTCACTAAATTAAATGTAGGCAAGTTTGACCGAAATCCCAGGCCTAGCATCTACAGAGGCAAATAAGCGTGAAATAATTAGAATTGAGGTCGCCTCATTTTGTTTCGCATGTAACACATGTAAATTACTTTGCGTTATTCCGTAGACTATTGGTTTTGGACGCTACCTGGCCTGAATAATATGAACTAGACTCAAAAGCAAGTCTTGAAACTGCTTTGACCTGGCTCTGAACGCGATTCACTCCTTTGGCGGCTTTATGGCCAGGATTTCGCAGGCAGAGGCAATACTTTTTGTTGAAACATGTTGAAATATAAGACCCCTGAGGCTTACATTAATTCTTGCCCAGTCTATGTAGCAAAAATTGGGCGTTGTAGTGAGTTTTCTTTGCCTTCATCAATTTATGATATCATGTTTGCTGCCTTGAAGAACCCCATGGTTGCAATATGACCAAAGCATGCGGCAAAAGGTTGCACAATCACATTGATGCTGGAAACTTAGCAAGCCAAAGAAAATGATCTAAATTTCACGCGGTAGTAGTTTAAAAGTAGTAGCTCCAGCCGCGAAAATGCAGAAAATACCTGCTAAAACAAAATGAGAAACCATGGATGGAAATATTGTTGCACGGTGGGATCATTGCTGGACTAGGCCAAACTCACAACCGAGTGCTTTTGACACTTTAGTTACCTTTAATCAATCATCTAGAAAATGACTCAAACGCTCGCGGTAGGCCCACAAGACCCAAAAATTGCACATGTTGAAATAAGACTTCAGGGTTCAATTTTTGCTGGAGAAATTCCGAAACTAAGCGTGGACCACAGGAAATATCGCCTACGACATTTTGAATGTAACGAAACGAAAGAGCGGCAAAAAATCCAATTGTGACGGGCCAAGAATCTTCAGTGCCCATACTTCGGATTTTAAAGCTATCTTGGAACGGAGGTGTGACTGTGTGCCAGCGGCCAAAAAGAACTTGAGTTGCAAACTGTTCGTATGTCCCGATTTGATTTTGAAGGTAAATCCTAGAAATTGCCGCGTGTGGCGGGGAACAGGAGACCTTTCAGGTTCAAAAAATGGAATTAAAGACAAAATCGAATGTAAGTAAGGCCGTAATAATAAATTTGCCCAACTTGCCAAAAAACATTAGAAAATTCAATTTTTGGAATTGAAAAACCCTAAGGAACCTACCCCAGCACGCACACCTAAGCTCGACCTTCAAAGTTGATGTGGTTTTAGACAGGTTTGGTGTCTGCCGCCTCCGAGGCTGTCCCACTGTTACTGTTTGTTTTCCCTAAGTGGTTTGCATGCTTACAGTGATTTTGGTGCTTATTTTGCAGTGTTGTGTTGTTTTATCCGTGTAGCCCTTGTAAGAATACAAGAGATCAACAAAAAATCAAGTATTGTTCTCGTGCAAGAACTTTTTTCAAAACCTTACATTCCAAGCAAAACTTGCCCGCTTAAAAAAATGGGTTTAAACTCCCTGTCCTGCGAAACTTGGCAGCTTTGTGGGGGTCATCAGTTGTTTTAGCAGAAAAAATGCTTCAAAACTAAGGTTCATCGGGCGTATGACCTGTACATGTTGTCCTTGAGATGCCAGCTCTTGGATGATAATGAAATGATATGAAATGTAAGAAAAACACAAAAAAGGAGAAAAAGGGGTAAAAGGTGGAGAATTGCGAGAATTTCCTAGTGTTGCGAGAATTTACAGGGACAACCGGAGAATTGCGAGAATTTTGAAAAATTGTACGATTTTCGAACAGTTGTAGNGCGAGAATTTACAGGGACAACCGGAGAATTGCGAGAATTTTGAAAAATTGTACGATTTTCGAACAGTTGTAGGAATTCCTACAATCTTGATTGCGCTGGTATATATATGATGTATGACGTATTGTAATTTGTCCATATTTGTCCTGCTCTTTACTTTATCAGCAACTAAAAGAGATAGTGCATGTTGGTCTTGAGAACATGATGAACTTTAAATTTCAGAGACTTGACTGCCTGAATGAATCAATATATTCCTGTATACATAGAGATTTCACTTCTGCGGGTTCAGGTGAAAGCCTCAGCCTCTGAAAGGGATCTTCTGAAGGAACAAGTTACCCAATCAGGTCTCTGTGAAACAGACGAGCTCGCTGAGATTGTGGGTTTCTTCAACAAACTCGATAGTGACTTGGATGGTCATTTGAACAGTGGAGAGGGACGACACGGGTCTTTGAACACTTCTCTTTTGGGCCTGAACATCCAGGAAACACCAGATTCTTATATATTGCCAGTTGAATGAGCACTGAGTACTGCATTTCCGAACAAAAATGGGACGTTTTCTAAGTAGCCATGTTCTCTTTTACCGAACCATTGGATTTGATTCTGATTGAGGGCGTTCTCCCTGGTTTTCAGACAAGTCTTAGCCATTCCGATGATATTTTTAGCCCAACGGCAATGGGGATTTGATCTGCAGAAACAAGGGCATCATAGTCCCTGGGAATCCAACAGTTTGCGATGGGAAACCACAAGGCAAATCATTGGCAAATCTACAGGCCATTCTCCATAGCTATGCTTGATTGCCACAGGGTGTCCCAGAAAAAAAAATTAGTACTAGGGTTCTGCATTTGTATGTACATCGACATACACAGACACTATCTTTGGGGATGACGAGATGCCAGGAATTCCCACCACCTATTTGGTGAGCAGCCTGAATGAGAAAAATACGTGAGTAGTGTTGAAAACCTCCAATTTTTATGGTGGGTTTATGGGGAGATGATATGTCCATCTATTGGGGATTCAGCACGCCCTGGATGATTGGATGATTTGCTAGCAAGCAGAGAGGATACCTTCCAGCAAAGTCGCGCGGCTATGGAATTTCACATCGTTTTCGCTAGGAAACTGGTGGATTGTCCATATTTTTCTCCAATTATCCCAGAGGCGATTACTCTTTCCCAGTTGCATTTGTCAATAGATCCTGGCATTCTCGGGGATCCATGTTAAGGACAAAGAACAAAGACATACAAAGACTATTTAGTGGAATTTTAGTGGTTAAGCGTAAAATTTCTAGAACCACTGGAATTTCCCTGGGTTTGGATCCAGTTTCACACCGACTCAACGAATTTCCATCCTTGGATGCGAAGGCAAGAAGCTGGGCTATTTGGATTTCAAGGACTTCTCTGCATTGGTGACACTCCAAGCAGCTTCTGTGACCACTTCCCGGTGACCGCGTTGATGAAAAGAGAATGTGTGAGATGCAGCAGGTTGAGGGATTGACCAGGATTTCAGAATTCATCAGAATTCTATTCATAGCTGAGTAAACCTTTGTGAATGTTTGCTGTGATAGTCTTGAGACAAACATCAAAGCCCACTCTGATCTTTTTCCTTTTAGCCATTTTTAGCCAACATTTGGAATTGGGACCCAGAATTCCATTTCAAAAGTGCGATGCATCGGTTTTGGAACATCGTTCCTTTTAGCAGTTGCTACCTTGTTATCTTTAGAGTTCTGCATCGGGACTTGCCGGAAGGGAAATCACTACAGGAGCTCCAATGGTACAAGCTCCAAACTAGTTACAGTACCCTCCGGTGTCATCAACCATGGCAAGCTGGTAAATGCCGCATCAATGGGCAGTTCAAACCATTTCAATTTAATACAAACAATATGGAACTAAACGAGGCACTACATGCCACTTTCGGACACTCGAGTTGCAATCTGAGATTTTCTGTTTTCTAATCTGAATCAAGTGAAAAAGAGGACGCCTGAAACCGCGGCTAAAGTGACACTTCTTGTAGCTCAACCTGTTGTCCTACTGCTGCAGATCAAACCCCGGCGCCCCTGTGAAAGCATGAGAGCGCGAGGTGGTGTTTGATAGACTAGGAATTGTGTGCAAAAATGGGGCGACCGAATGGCCTGGAGGGACTGGTCCCTTGCTAATCGAGTTATGTTTATATCGCATGTGCTTGAAATCTGTGAACAAGACACAATTAATTTACTGCCATTGTCTTTTTGTGAACTTCCGAGTTTTCGAGTAGAGTTGTCCCCATCTATTTGTAGCTTGCCTGAATCATGTAATTCACCGCCTCGTAGCACATTTTGATGAAAAATTGAAACAGCCATCAGTGGTATTTGGGGCCCCAAGCCAATTCCATTAATTAGTCAGGATACAATTTTTGCCATTGTTTCTGTCATTACTATTCCAATACCCTGGGACATCCTGGGACATTGCTATAGTTGATAGATGTTAGTTGTACTATCAAGCATAATGCTCTACTGGTTGATTGTTTCAATTTTGTTTTATTTGCAACCACATCTGGGATGATGATGCTCAACGATGCACATTTTCTTGAGGGGATTGCAACCACCGCTTACGTAAGGATAGTGTTTTGTTTATGTTTTGATGTGGTCTATCATGATGTTATGATTCAAAGTGCCACTTGGCACATTAATTGGGTACCCCAATTCCAGACACCCCCCAACATCATGGTGATATATTCCATAGAATATGTTCATTACAATCACCATTACATCCCCATTCTGGTTGTTTGACTGATGAATACTCATCTCAATCGCTCATTCTGAGGTCAATGCCAACTTCCAGAGGCCGCCTTTTGCGTACACAAACATCATGCATGTTGCCTCCATCTCCACAGCAAGGGGGCCCCAAACCACGGGTAGTTTTAAGCGTACAACTAGGCTAACTAGGATTCATAGATGGGTTTCAAACCATTTTAGCAAATAGGGAGCGCGCGGTGCTGGATCTCAAAGTGGAAACATGGAATTGGTTGAAGATGGTTTACCCCACCAATTGCGATAGCTATCGGGCAGTTTTTGCCCTGGAAAAAAAACACAGGCTTGGTCTGAAAATGGGGCATCCCAAATCCATTGGTCAATCATCATATTTACATATACCTAGACCCTCCAAGTACCGATAAAATTACTAAAATTGGTGTTTGACCATGTTTTACCCCATGATTTTAGTAATGACGATTGCCATTTTTTGGTGGCATTTGGAGGGTCTATCTATTTACCATTGAATGTCACAGCTTGAGGGTCCGAGGGCCCCATCTCAATATCTCAATGTCTATTATCCTGGATCATGAGAAGCATGGGATGCATCCCACCCAACTCAACTGATCAAAGCAGCTGCTTTGGTAGGTATGGGTTGTCTATTTTAGCCAGAAACCATGGGGGGAATATACGAATGTAGGTGCAGCATACCCAGCTAAACTTTATTTTGGTATAAATGGTGGGTGTTCCGTGTCCATACTTGTTGTTGTTCCTTTTTTTACCAGAGTATATAAATCCTTACGCTGATATAGAATAATTATAGCCATCTATAAGCATTTATTTGCTGCCGAATCTGTTATTGCATGGGGCAGGACCTCTGCTGTTGCTTGGGCTATGCTCCACTTCATTGCGCTGCACAGGCACCAAGTTTTCCTGTCTGGACGCCTTCATCGTTGTTCCCTAGGAAGATGATAATTTGGTTAACTAAGCTAGGCTGGTAGGTATGTTAAAAAGGGAATGCCAGCAGCACAAATCAGGATTCGGCCAACTTAAATCGTTTGATTGGTATGTCAACTTGGGTGATTTGGCTTATAACATTTCGTACCTAGGGATTGGCTAGGTTTTATGGATCTAATTTAATCCCTATGATTAGTTGGATGAGGTCTATCAACCAACAAACATAAGCTTTATGGGCACCACCTTGTAGGCATCAATGATCTCAGTGTTGAAACCGGATGAAACCATATTTCTTCTGCATGATTTTAATGTTGATTTTTAATATGTTTGTCATAGACGCCTGACATATGCTCATCATGAATATGATTGAAGCTTTGTAAACTATGTATAAAAACATGTTTAGTGCTTACTGAGCACATACAAAAAATGCGGTAGTTCTGCAGTTTTCTCCTGGTCAAGCTACGATCTGGAATGGGGTTTGGGGAATGCAATCGAGTGCCATTCTTGGACTTAGATGCCATTCTTGGATTAGCCATTGAAAGTTGGTGATCCAAGATAATGTGTGATGGATTTATCAGATATTTTACGTATAGCCACCCCCGAATAGGACTTAAACATTCGAAACCTGAGAATATGGAGGAAATCGAATCTACGTACACCATCCTGGACCCTGGAAACGTGTTTCTACCTTCTGTTTGGTTGCGACAGTATGATATGGTGCCATCTTGAAACTCGTCAGCATCGTCGATTCATACAGTAACACCTTGACCACATGATCTTTTGAACGACACTCTTGAGGCAGGCTCAACGGACTGCGTGCAACTTTTATTGGACGCCGAGGCAGATGTGTTGCGGGCACCCAGAAACTGATACCATCATAAATCAAACATTAGAAACTAGGAAATCCTCTATAAATGGGAACATCTTGGGTAAATGGTCATCGCCATGTTTGATTGCCAGAGGGCAAAACTGATCCTGTCAAGCTTTGGTGAATAGATCCTAGGTTTCCTGGCCGAAGAATTTGTACCGCCAAAAATACTTGCCCAGGATCAGCATTCCAATGTTGACATGACCCTGTCGTAATCAAACGCGGCAGTGGAACATGGCCAATTTATAGATGATTGTCCTGTTGAAACCGCCTTTTCACTTCAACTGTGTGCCCCTTCCCTGCCTGTTGAAACCGCCATTCCTAGCGGATTTCGCCTTTCATTTTGTTGGATCTCTCGATTTACCGGCCTCACAGCAGGGTCGCAGGGTCCTAGGAGGATTACGCTTTGTCGCTTTTATGGTGACTTTTCTGGCTTAAAACTGCTGGCAATCTGGTAGTCCCATCCCCCCAATAGATCTCACACCTCCATTCTATGGTCCCAAATACGTGTGTTGTTATCCCCTCCTACACCATGGTGACTTTGGGGGCCAATGTTAGGACCAGGTCCAGAAATCGGGTCTCCACAGAAAGACATGTTTATTTCAAAGGAAAATGCTAAAGTTCAAATAGATCAGGCTTGGTATCGCTTGATCAACAGAATCCAGAGTAAGAAGTGGCAGCCTTGTCCTTTGGAAAAGCCAAATCCCTGCAGATCCCCCATTTCATGATGTGTTTCCAGGCTCAAAACTTTGGGTTGAGTTGCACGTTTTAGGGGGATGTTCATCCCTCCAAGTCAGAATATAACACCACCCAAAAAGATGGAAAAGTAAAATCATGCAAAATCCTTCTAAAATAATAGTGGCATGATGTGGCATGTGTTTTGATTTTTTTACTGTAATCTTTTTTGATCGTTTTGGGGTTACTATAGAGAAGGTGGTGATTCCCTGAAGTTGGATGCCCAGTCACAGATCAACCGGCAGCTCCAAGGTCCACCCAAAGTGGACACCTGCATTTTAACATCGCTGCAAACTTCGAGGGACGCGAACGCGAGGCTGGATGAAGGGAATGGCCGTTGATGGCAGGGCCTGAAAGCCTGAAAGACGCCCGGGGCCCCTTGCCTACTGGGGGTTCTTTTCTTTAGTTGTGTCCTGAGTACAGCAAATCTACTTGAAATAGGCTGGAATATTGACAATAATGATCACTGAATGAGAATGATTACCTAATAGTAATAAGATGCTAATTATTAGATATTATTAGAAAAAGTACACATATGGACTTCCAAAGAATGACCCCTTCCATCACGAACAAGACCACTACGCACTCTCCCAACCCCCATCCGTTTGTTGGGCCTGACAGTTAGAGGCCACCACAGCAGATGGCTTGACGCCCCTTCATGTCGCCATAGCCTGCGGCCACTTGGAGGCGTCCCTGTAGCTCGACCTTTTTGGGGCAGCAATGAACTGAGGGAAATCATAGTGTTATAACACGCCCAAAAAAAGATGGACCATTCTTTGCTTGGTGGCTCTTGTCACTTACTGGTAGTTAGATGTATATTGAGTGGTTTATAACCGAAAAAATGGTGGATGAATCCAACTGGGTACTAATCCACTTTTTCCACTTATAACCCAGTAGGATTATTTTCTGCACTTATAATATAGGATGAATCCTACTGGGTTTCCCACTTATATTATAATCCAACTAATGGGTTTCCTATAGAAAAAGTGGTTCAAAAAACTGAAAAATGGTGGATGAATCCAACTAATCTCTCTGAAAGCAATGGGGGTTATGCTTATAATCCACTTACCGATTCCTGGGATGAGCCATCAGGGGTGGTCATCATCTCCAGGTGGCTCGATTGCTGGTGCAACACGGAGCCGTGGGGGATCCTGAGGTCTGGCGAAGTGGCCAAACTACAAAGTGGGGACCCCGTTGAACGATGGCTAAGTTTACCATTCCAATAAGTCTGGTTTGTGATACTTATATATAACATCTTATAACTATTATACTATACCAGTAGTACCGCACAAGGCGGTGGCGGAAGTTTCAAAGATAGAAAACCTATAGGAGAGGTTTATACCCCAACTTACAACTGGGGGCCTCACATGTAGGTTTCTGAAATACTGATGGCGCAAAATCTGTTCTTGGCCTTGTATTGCCATTTCATTACTATGTTGGGTAAATTGCCAGGGGGCCAGGGAGAACTTGCTTCACCTACAGCACTAAGAGATGAGATTATTGACATGCTATTTTCAGTGCACACTTTTTGTTTACATGTACAATTAATAGAAACTCATTCAAAGAATTCAATACAACATACATACTCGTACCATGTTTTTTTAAAGTAAATACAGGCTAGCGCACCCATTGACAGCTAGAGGATGGGGTAGTTCATGGGATACCAAGGATGTGAATCAGCTTGCGAGAAAGCCCATGAAGGCGCGGAAGAGCGCTGACCGCCCACGGTCTCCAACGTTCCCCCAAAATTTGTTACTTTACTAGGGAAAATGAAATGATTCAGTATAGCATTTTAGACCTTCACAAAGTCCCACAACGTGGTGCCGCAGGTTGGGTTCACGCTGAGCTGATGTAACATAAAACTGCAATAATTGCTGTGTTTATGGTAGATATATCGAACTATATATATAGTTATTATGGTTCATAGACCATCTTATAAGTGGGGGCTGGGAACCACCTTGTGTGGGTTTACCCTTGAAAAAGATTGAAAAAGTAGGGATCCTCACGTGGGTGTGTCTGAAAAATGGTTGAAATGACGCTTCTGATGGGGACAGGATTAAGTTTGTCTGATTTTGGGTAGGCCTATTTTTCAGAGAAACCAACATCATTGTTGCCCCATGTTTGTGTTTTTCCACATAGGTTCTTACAAGGCGTCGTTGACCGGACACTCCGATGACGAAGTCAAGGTAATATAGTTGTTTTTTGTTATCACCTGGGTTGGCTGCCTATTGATATTTGATGTTCCCCAGTAATTGTAAATATGGGTTTGTCTGAAAATAGGGTATCCCCAAATCCGATGGTTCATCATCATGTTCCTTACACAACATGTTGTTTTTATTGGAGGTATACCCCATTTCCAGACATACCCATATCCACGGCGAAATGACTCAGACTTGTCATGTTGGTCCATGAAGCAACGATCAGGTGAGGGACTCGAAAAAGAAGGCCTTCCCACCAGTCAGGTGACATGTCTGTTGGTTTATGTTACCTCATTTTATATATTTGGAAGTTTCCTAAATCATGGGGGGGACCCCAAAAATCATCCAAAATTAGACCATTTTATGATCCAGTTTAACATTGAAACCCATGGTGACTTGGGGATCCTGAATTTTAAGAACCCACTATTTCGGGATAATCCAGCATAAAACCCATCGATTTGTAAACCCAGCAATTTGAGGCGGCGATGGGCATCGCAGTCTGGATCCCAACTTTGCTGAAAGTTTGGTACTACTGGTACCAACCACACTGGAATAATGGTTAGTAAAGGGGAATCCCCTACTGAACTTAATTCAAGTGAATGAAATACAATAAGCAAACATAGTTTATCATCATTTACCGGATTTGACCTTTGCTCATATCACCGCACGGTCACCAGCATTATTGACATATGATTGCTTTGGGCTTGGACAGTCGGTTTCGGCGTGTGTCAAGAACCGGGCACGACCAAAACAGCTGGTTTTGCAAAAACCACACTTTGACCCAACAAAAGCAATCACAAAGACTCTTTGAACACAAACAATACATTCATAGATACAATGACAACGAATGCCAAGCACTCTAAGAATATGTGCTCTGGAACACGACACCTCAACTTACCGAACGGCCCCCTTTGTTCACTACTCGGTTTATCTCGGAAATCGTAGGGCAAATCCCCCATAATCAAGCCGGGCAATGTCACATGAAATCCGTGTAATGCTGCTTATACTACTCGTACAATCTATGGCTTGGATGTAGGCTTGCCAATGAAGAACCAGCTTCGACCCGAGGTTCCATAAGCCTGCACTCCTAGAGTTCCTATCGTTGTGTCTCCAAGGTTTGGGCCCGGCAGTCGCGCGGAATGAAGGAGTTTCTTCGACGTGTAGCGATTGAAGAGGCCAGCTATGCCAGCTGTCTGCATGGAGGTGGTTGTTGCAGTATTTCAAAGAGGGACCCACCAAGCTGGGTTTCTGCTAGTATGAGGACTAGGATGTATATAGTTGAGTGTTTGAACAAGACCTACAGTAGATGGACAACATATTCAAACCCTGGCACGCACTTTCCGTTGAACCTCCCACTCCCAAATCATCCCAAATCTCAATGTTTCGGCGCGCGTTAGCAAATTTGAGTTAGGGGTTTGATTTCTTTCGTCCATTAGGGGCATGCACCTCAAGTCACATTGACATTGAAATTTGGGGGGTGAGCGGGTTGTATTCGATAGAAAGGGTTTTAATGTGTCGTTCATCTACGGTATAGTAACTAGGATCTATGCATGATGCAGCGACACAGTTGAAATAGGTGCATATAGATCCTAGTTACTGCCATAGTAAGAAACCGTAGCTTGGCAATCCCAGTGAATGTTATAGCCCTTCTATAGATCCTATAGTAACTAGGGAACGGTTGAGTCAAAACTGCCTGGTGAGCACATTGAAAGAAGAAACCGTTCCCTGAGGATCCATCCAATTTCATCCCATGTGTTTCCCCAAGAAGCATATTTTTTTGAGAATACCACCATGGTGAGAATGGAACTTTGGAACACCTGATAGTACTGTAATATTGCTGGGTTTGGATCACCAGGGATTTGATACCAATCACAATCATCATTCATTTCAATGGATTAGTTAATGGGAAAATTTACAGGAAACCGTGGATTGTCCCATCAAATATAGGGGTTTCCTGTAAATTTTCCCTTAAACCAATCCAGTGATCATTGCGTTGATCATCAGTAATGAAAGTTCACAATCAAAGTATGGGTACCGAGCAGAATCACGATCCAATGTCGTCGTCATCATCATCATCATCATCGTGGATCTCAGCAGGGACTCGTGTATCTTCACTTTGCATGTGATTGCAGATATGTAGCAAGTTGTTGGTTGTCTAAGTGTTATAAGATGCTAAAAGTATGAGTGTGATCTTGCAACGCTGCATTCAATCCACTTGCAACTGATGTCATATGGTTTGGATGTATTTGGACATATTTCGAGCACCTGTTTTCCTTGTTGAATTGAGAAAAAAGAGTGATGATCCACAGATCCACATGGAAAAATGGCTCGTTTTCCTTCCACCAAAAAGTGTCGAATTGGCGGCACCTTCTCTATACTGCAGGCCTGGCGCCGAGCAGAGATCCCAGGCACCGGAAGTGTCGTGTTCCGGGCGTGCAGATTGGCTAGTCTCTGTCAATCGATTTTGATTTTCGGGCAGAGTGGTTTTAGTGACTAATTCTTAGATGGGCAGTTTCAAAGATTTGACTATTGCAGATGACGGCTGATGGTTTCAGATATTTGAAACGCCGTGTGGAGGTTTCTTAAAATGGAGGTGCCCCAAAGCCATGGGTGTATACCAAAACATATTGAAATAATCTAATTTTGGATGATTTGGGGGTACCCCAATTACTTATAGGATCTTATAGGAAACCTCCATGTAAGTCAAACAAGCCATGCCCAAAAACTGGCAGGACCCCTGGTGCGAGCCGAAGCATTTTTGGCGGCGCAAGGACTAGCACTGTGGCCTGCTCGAAGATAGTGCGATTGGATAGAGACTTGTCATGGATTTGCGTCGCTATGATTAGACAATTGTTGTTGCATTGTTTTGCGTGTATTTTCTTCTGTTCTATCCATACACATATATATTATATATATTTTTTATATCTATATACACAAGTTTATATTGAACAATGTTACAGAAGCCTATATATATATATATATACATATTTCTATCCACATGCAAAGGAAATAGGGACCCAACCCGAAAATCCTCAGGTGTTTCATCACCCTGCCTACCTATCTCAGAGCTAAGTGGAATGATACGGATAATACTAGCTCCGTGATGATAATCAAATACTCATCATATCTCCATGGTCTTCCTTTTGACGCATCCGTAGGAGATCCCCGATTTTATTTGCATAGTATTCATTGCAAAATCTTTGTGACGGGTACTTTGAGGCCTCTCTTCTAAAGATGGCCCTGAAGATACGTAAGCTGGTTATAGCTAGTCTAAGCAGCAAATGTTGCTGGGCTGGGTCTATCTATAGATTCTATAGTCTATAGTGAGATGGGGTTATGAACCATTTGATAGCTACCAGGCCCCTTCCTGATACAAGTTGGGCATCTCATGCATTATAGTTATGAATGCCATAAATCCAACACTTATTGGAGTCATCGCGTAATTTAGCTATCGTTCGGGGCCCCTTCCTGATACATTTCAGACTTGACCTTAATTCTCGTTCCCTCCAGGAGCCTCCGTTCGCTTGCTGCAGAACGACAGGCACGTGCCGCGTCTCGGTCTCAGGCGTTTTTTGTTCCATCTAATATAGTTATGGGATAGAAAACCTGCAATGCAGAACAATCTATGGATGATGTTCCCAGCGAAATAGAGAGATGTCCAAGTGCCAAGGTGTTTTGTCCCACAGTTAGTCAGGAGAGAACATGTTTGTCACCTCCAATCCATGTTGGGTGGGGCTTCTGGTGGCAAGAATTGGACATAGCAAGCAGCTCAGGGTGAAAACATATGCGACCTTCATCCCAACCATTTGATCACGACTTCATTGGGATGTCACGACGGAGTGATCGGAACTCCAAATGGTCGAAGATTTCAAGTTAATATGAAGCATAGTGAAGCATTTCAACTTATCCAGAGGGCCTTCTGAATCCTTCTGATCAGTAAGGGATTGTACATGAGAAGTGAAGTGCGGCCTGGTGGGAGTGGATAGATCCTTATGTCCGTGAGTAGTTGCCCGGGACTTGCGTGGCCTACTAAGTCATTTCCGGATGAGTTCTTAATGTTCTTCTGTAGAAAAAACGTAGCACTCTTGCTGGTTGTAGAACTTTTGCATACTTTTGCTTTGTTTTTTACAAGTTGCAGTTC
Source organism: Symbiodinium sp. clade C Y103 (assembly GCA_003297045.1). Classification (NCBI taxonomy): domain Eukaryota; class Dinophyceae; order Suessiales; family Symbiodiniaceae; genus Cladocopium; species Cladocopium sp. clade C. The sequence goes on along the minus strand of BGPT01001443.1, from coordinate 12,373 downwards.
CTAGGACTTGCTGTAACATTCCGTATTTGTTTAAATGAGCTGTCCTGCACCAGACACGATTTATTGGGATTTTGCCATCTAGGAGCTGGGGAAATCGCATTAAAGTCACCAACTTGTTTTGTAAAGGCCACCTTTTGTGTTTCTGTATCCCTTACGAAGGCATTGTACTTCGTAACAGTGGATTTTGTTTGCTTTGGTGAAATGCAGTGCCATCATGTGCCATCCACATTTTGTAATTTGTTTTCGTGTCAAGTACTAACTCAACATCTTTCAACTAATGCTTGGATCGGGGATTACTAGTCCTTTGGATGGTTTTACCTCCGCTACTGTACAGCTGGTTAGCCATGGCAGGTTGAAGGCCTTACATCGCCGGGTTTTGGCCAAAGAAAAGGACCTTGACAAGGACTCCAGCAGATGTCCAGTTGGTGCCCTGAAAGCCGCAGGTCCAAGAACATCAAAAACACTCACGTGAATTTGCAAGACGGATTTTCAATGAGCCATTCAATTGAGTTTTAGTTGGGCTGGTTTACCCTCTGACATGGACCTCATTTACTTCAAATAACAGTGGTTTGTTTTGCTACGCAACGATCCTATCAAAATACACAATAATCTGAAATAATTAGTGTAATGCGAAGCAGACTTGTGCACCACGATATCGAGCACAAAGCCGATTTCTATTTGATGCCATTACATTGCAAATCTATTTGATGCCATTACATTGCAAACCTATATTCGGATGATCCAAACATATCAAAAATGATACCCCTGTGTTGTGTTCTTTTGGAGCTTTGCCATGCAGGATACCAACAATATCCCAGATGAGTGCCCGTGTGGCACCGCTGCGCCTGTCTAATCCAGCCAGAGGCCTTTGTTGGGTCAATTTCGAAGTATTGCATTTTGGATCTCTACCCTTCCAGTTACCTCTGAGATCGGTAACCTTTCTGTGATTTTAACTGATGATTTTGGGGTTGGTTTCCTATCTGACAGGTAACTGGAAAGTGAGGGGATAGTAATGATGGTGAATTGAAGCTGATATGGTCCGGATTGATATGGCATTATGGATCATTATAGTAATAGTATGTAATAGTACTTCTCACATCATCTAACCAAATTTGACTTATACTTCAGGAGGAACAAAGTTTATGCTTCTTGAAGGCTGTACAAAACATCCATCTCGGCCCACCGCGGATCACATTTCCAAGTCCATTTTGTGTGGCAGGTGTGGGACGGTCAATTATCACCCTCTATTAAATATATAAGATTATAAAGCATTTGGAGGGTGGATATCCGACCGGGGTACGACAAAGTTCCATGATAGGATTCTAAGGGGAAAGGGTGTGAAGACGAAGAAGTTGAAGATGTTCACTGTTGGAAGCTCAACAAGCGCAACTTTTGTCCTACCAGTGCGTCACGGAACAGGTGTTGCATAGCAGACAACGAGGATGGACGTTTCCCAAAATCCTCAATCGACAAGAGGCATTTTTGAAGCCAGAGGAGACAGACATGTTGAGACAGACATGTTGAGACANCAACAAGCGCAACTTTTGTCCTACCAGTGCGTCACGGAACAAGTGTTGCATTGCAGACAAAGAGGATGGACGTTTCCCAAAATCCTTAATCGACAAGAGACATTTTTGAAGCCAGCGGAGACAGACATGTTGAGACAGACATGTTGAGACATGTTGCACGTGCAAAATGCAGCATCTGAGTTGGAAATTCTCACTAAATAAGCTTTTTGTACCCTTCAGGAGGAACAAAGTTTATGCTTCTTGAAGGCTGTACAAAACATCCATCTCGGCCCACCGCGGATCACATTTCC
>BGPT01001442.1:223457-289714 GCA_003297045.1 Symbiodinium sp. clade C Y103 | reverse complement strand
GGATGTTATTGTTGTGAAGTTTGAGTATCACTGTTACGCTGGGGTTTCGGGTGGGGGGGTTGGGGGGGTGGGGGGGGGGGTGTAATAACGTCACTATGGACACGTTCTGGATGTAATTGTTGTGAAGTTTGAGTATCACTGATACGCTGTGTTTTCGGGTGGGGGGGTTGGGGGGGTGGGGGGGGTGTGTAATAACGTCAAAATGGACTCCGTCTGGATGTTTGTGTTGTCAATTTTGTGTAAAACTTCTAAGATGATACGCTTTCAACTCTTTCATGTAACTTCTAAGATGTTTTCTATGATACGCTTTGACTTTTTTTATTGTAACTTCTAAGATGTTTTTGATGATGGAATTGAAACATTTGTATCCTAACTTCTAAGATGTTTTTGATGATACGCTTGGACCTTTTTATTGTCACTTTTAAGATGCTTTAGTTGATACGCTTTAAACTCTTTCAGGTAACATGTTAGATGCTCTTGATGATACGCTTTGACCTCTTTCATATTCCTCCAACACTTAGAAGCGCTGCTCTGACCAGAAGAAGATGAAAATAGATGCGCGATCAATTAGTTTCGTCGTTTTACAAAACCTCAAAAATTGACTCCTGGCTGTAGTAAAATCATCAATTTTGCCATTTCTGCATGGCACACCGCCATGAAAAGACCAAAAAAACCATTGAGTGTCGAAACCATTGTAATAACGCATTAGAAATCATGAAAAAACACTTTGAATGGTCAAAAAGACCACGGCCGTCTATCAGCCGTTGTCCGAACATTTGCAACCGCGTTTTTTTTTTTTTTGGGGTGGTTCACCTTCAAACCAAAATGATATATCAGAGTTTGGTATAAAATTTGGTATAAAATGATAACATCATGGTTCGTTTCCTAACAATCCTAATGCAAATATACGAAAAAAATGTGTTACCTGCCAGGTCTTCTGCTCTCCATCAATGTCAGTGAGTGGCACGGGCTGTATGCTTGTCTGAAAGCAATTACCGCTGAAAAAAACAGTTGCTATGTTCCAATTGCAATTTCATGCAATTTCCAGCATCATTTCGGACAAACTGATTGCCAAACGACAAGAATAGACATATCGCAATGCACCTTGTGAAGCGCTATGTGCAATTTCTTCTCTGCTTTGGCTACTGTAGCCGCCTTCAATGTGAATCTGAACAAAAAAAATGGTTCGTCTTAGTCACTTCGATATGGCTTCTTCATGTGAGCAACCATTGACGCGTCTCCGCGGTGCCAACTTGCCACTTGTCCGCAACCTCGTTCTCAATCATTCACTTCTCAGTTGAAATAAAAACAAACATTCTCAGTCGAAATAAAAGCCAACACAAGTCGATAATGTTTCAAGCCATCCAATGCTCAATGGCCAACATTCATTTGCAAATTCCCTTTCGGCAGTTTACCTCAAAAAATTATGTCATTGAATTCCTCCGAGGTTCATAGCCTTCTCGGACGTGCAGGAGGGGCTGTCGTACACGATGCCACCAGAGATTGCCCAGCTGTCAGCCGCCGTGACTGTCTCCGAGACGATTAACTCCTTCAAAGAGTGGAAGCAATGGAGCTCCAATGTGTTCCCCGTTGCTTCGGAGGACTTTCGTAAACTTCTTGTGATGGCCAAGTTTGTTTGTGATGCCAACGCCGCAAATTACAGCATGTCATTGAAGCAAAGCCTGTTTCTCATTCATCCAGTTGATGGAGAATTCTGCCCCGCACGCAGTCAGCAAATCTTCCACTACAAATATGGTGCTTGGTCCATGGTCAAATCCCTCAATATGGAAGTCTGGGGGATTCTTTCTCTAGGCATTGAAAGGACGTCTTCGCAGTGTTGCAGAACATGTCGAGGAACACGAACTTCATCCAAAGTGGGAGTGGTCGGCTACTGTAAACACCGTCAAGCACATCGTTGAGACCACCGTCCAACGCTTGTCCAAGAAGGCGAAGGAAAGTAGTGATCATTTGAGAGGGAAAACTGGCAACAAGTCATGGAAGGTTAACTGGATGCCACGAGTTGCTGATATGCTTGCTACTTTTCGCACGCAGTGGGATTCCACGAAAGTGGAGACATTGGTAGAACTCTTTCCCCACGAATGGAGCACTCTTCTTCCTGTCTCCAATGGCGTGTGCTTTGCTGACATCTACTGCGACCCAACCTGGAGCCAGGCAATGAGGTCCCTGGACAGCAACTGCTACCTCGCGGTGCCATATCCCTTTTTCTACGAGACTATCTTCGCAGACCGGCCAGACTTCCATCTCAATGAGCATCGTCAAAGATTATGCCTTTTCCCGGAGGCGCGCTACAAGAATGAGCATGTGTTCCAATTGCGTCTATGCTTTCTGCATGCTGCCTGCAAACAAGTATGCGCCTCCAAGATCATCTTGGAAATTGAAAATTTGGGAGATGGAAAAGGAATGGAAAAACATATCGCGAAAGAATTCTTGTTGGCACAGGCCAAAGTGCAACTCTTGATTGTGGTGTTTTCCTTGATCGAGCAGAACTTCGGAAAAGTGCAGAGTTCGCCTGGAAAAAATCGCCTCTCGTCAAAAGTGAAACGATTAAAAAAAAAACCAGACCAAACCAGAGCTTTCAAACATTTTTTGTTAAAACTTGTTTTCTTTGCTTTGCAATAGTTCATGTAATAGTTCATGCACAGATGCGTTTTGACATTCATTTGTGCATTGCTCAAGAACGTCCGCGTGCAAGCAAATGATCAACATGGACGCTACGTGGCCGATCTCTGGAAAAAAATTGTCTCTGACGGCGGCATTGATTGCACAGTCAGTGACGGTTTACATCGAAGAGACGATGTGGGGACAGTTTGGACGCTCAGGTACTCAATTATGAGAGAATCCCTATCATTGAAGACGGTCGTGACCACTTAAAGGCCTGTCAACAAATTCAGCGAAAAATTCTTTGTTTTCGCATGGGTAAGGCAAACTTCGTTGTTGATCCTTCTGACGTTGATCATGCTGCTGGTGTCTACGCGTTGATCCCTGATGATGAGCTGAAGACCTTCCTGTCATGACCGCCGCAATCTACTTCAGACAATGGTGCCGACCATTTTTCCATGAGAATCCCATCAGCCATTCCCCGCACATGATTTCAGGTCTCAGTCAAGTGCACACAAACCGTGTGACTGACACCAACTGGCTGGCCAAGCTTCTCTCGGGCAGTTCTCCTCCTCCTCCTCCTCCCCCTCCTCCTCCTGGAAATGAAGACAGCGACCTCGACGAACACTGACAACTCATTCTTCTGGCTCATGGAAAAACAGGTATGAACCACATCATCAAAGAGTACGTCATCCAGAAAATCGATGCACTTCCAGGTGTCACTTCTTCCAATCGAGGTCGGCGAACGAAGAGGCAGAACTTTGTTGCGGCCTTGGATGCAACTGATCTTCAACTGTTTCGTCGAATCGGCCACCCCAACTTTGAAAAGTGGCTCCTGGATTGGACAACTTTGCATCGCTGTATGGAAGAGGATGGAAGAAATTCTGTCCCTGGCACATGTCCGAACTGGGGTGACATCTTTGGATTCAATCAGATGCAGCAGAACTGGGGTGACACTGTTTTTGCCGACGTGAATGCATTGCACAGTGGTTCAGATGCATTGTTAGCAATTCGTCCAACAGTTGTCACATTGCATGAAACTGTCGGCATCGATGATTTGAGTACATATGTGAACCTGCGGGCTGATCGAAAACAACAATTGCTTGAGAACTATTTTCGATGGAATGAAGATCATGAAGAGCATTCCGGAAGAATATCCACCATCATGTTCGAGCACTACCTGTTTTGTGGATATGGCCGTTTAATTGCACGTGGACCAGCAAGGCAAGAGTTGACCAGGGAGGTGCATGCCCAAATCTTTGGCCACACTGTTGAAATCGATGCTTCCTGCTGCCATCCCCGTTTGCTTTGATTACATCAGCAATATCATGGCCTTTGGAACCAGCAGGAGGCTCTAATGCTGAATCTCTTCTGTGGGAACGAAAAGAAATGGCGTCAATGTTTGTCCCAGATGTTCGAAATCGATTTTCATGTTACAAAGAGAGGATTGATTCGTGTTTTCTACGGTGGCAAGCCGTCCGCGCATCGAGGTCATGGTTGACCGCCACGATGACCGGCGCATCGAGGTCATCGCCGTCGGCCTCCCCCTCCACCGCGGCACCCAACTGGCGGTCGATTGCACGTTGGTGTCCCCCCTTAACAAGCCCCGCCGCTACCGTGGCACCATGACCGGAGCGGCGCTCACCCTCGCGCGGCGGCGGAAATACCAAACCCTGAAGTCGCCCGCGCCGATCGCTGCCGCCTGCTGGTCTTCGGGCTGGAACTCGGCGGCCGGTTCAACACGGAGGCGGTCGATACATCCGCGTCTTGGCCCATGCAAAGGCGCGCGGGCCCCCTCCCCCTTTCCTCCCAGACCACCGCCAGGACTGCCTGGATCGCCCGATGGTCTGCCCTCATCAGCTGTACCGCGCAGCGAGCGTTCGCCGGCATCCTGGTCCTCGCTCCCCGCCCACGCGGAAAAAAAATGTGATATGCCTTGGCTTCGAAAGTTGTCTGCTGAGATCCAGATTGCGGCTGCGAAGATTCCGGATGATGCATCATCCATTCCGTGGCAAACCCTTGCCCATCGACGCAATCCCAACTTCACTCGTATGTGTTCCATTCTCTCATTTGAGGAGGCCACGTTGCTGGAACATTTGCGCTTCATGCTGGTGCTGATCTGCAGGTCTTTGTTTGATGGTGGACATCTTCGCTGTGCTAACCTCCGCATTGACATCTGCCTTCGTGAAGCTTGTGCTACTTGCGCAATTCCTATGGAAATTATACCAGGGCTTGACATGCAAGACAATTTCTGTCGTCATCTTGTTCCTGCAGCTGGTGTCATTGCAGTCTTGTCCGGCAAGATTCAATCAAACTACGCAAATTGCTTGCTCAATTCTTTGGCGTCAATTCAAGATGATCTCCATGTCAAAGCTTTAGACGAAGAATGTTCTTCTGGTCCCGTCTCTGGTCTTAGTGCTCGTGATTTCAACCAGTCCAACATGTTCGCATCACAGAGAGATGAGGAAGTCTGGCAGCTCCAACACGTTCCACATGGTGATGTGCTTAGTGTCCACGCTGCTTTGCATCATTTCCTTTGTCACGAATAATTTGCTGACGGCTCTGGATGTTGGTGGGCTGCTTCCCTGAAAGGAACCGAAGATGTGATCATTCATTCTATGGCTGAGACGTATCACTTGCAGGTTTCCTTTGATACTTGGTTAAGGTCATGCTCCGATGCTACAAAGCTTACCCTTTTTTGTATTGGAAAAACCTTCGGTTGCTCCAGACATCACATTTGGCGCTGCATATGAGCTGAAGGGCATTGTGCAGAAGAAACCATCAATCAAACGACCAGCAGCATTTCCACAAGCATCATCTGCTTCGGAAGAGATCAAAAAATGTGCCGTGTCCCCTCATGCATTGCTGCATTTGTCATGGTCCCTTGCCCGACTTGGATTCCATTGAGGCTGAAATGTGCAATCTAGTTGGTGTGGAGAAGGTCGAGCACATGCGAAAAAGGTGTCCCGGAAAGGCTTGCAGAGCTTACTACCATCACAATTACGTCATTGCCAGTCGTCAAAACAAGAACGTCCTTGAGCCAGAGCAGTTGGGCTACATTTTCATTCCCGCAGCCATTGGTTATGTGCAATATAATGCTACTTTACGATTTCGAACATGTCTGAGTATCAAAACCATTCAGTTTAGGCAAGTGCAACACATGCCTCCGGAAGATGTTCAGATCAGCAAGTGGTATCAACACTATTCAAAGGCCAGCATCACTCTCAATGTGGTCACGGAGTGCACGTTGATGACTTCACCCCTGACATTGGAGCAACGATTGAAACCTTTTCAGTTGATTGATTGAAACAGAACTAACTTGCCGAATATTCTGCATGGTGGAAAGAATCTGTCATGACCGTGGCTGAAAAAATAAAGTTCACGGTCATTTGCATGGAGGATGGTCATGAGAAGATTGCCCCAAAGTGTGCCGATGATCCTCCTTCCAAAGGGGGTCGGCGTCGGCTTCTTGGACAAGTGCGTCCATTCAACAATGGTTGGTTCTTCGTATCGAGTCCCAGCAATGGCTTGATCTTCGCGGTGCAGGGGACGAACGAGCCCGAGAACACAGCCATTGCCTTGCATGCGGTGGATGATGTTCTGCATTTATACCCAAACGTCGACTGCGTGATCTATGGCAGAGCGTGCTCCATATTGAAGCAAACTACCAAGGATAAAAATTTGCAACAAATCAAATATTTGTCTGTTGACAAACTCCATGCAAAAAGACAAATCCACAGCTGTAGATGCCAGCCTGAAAACATTCTCCGTCTGAAGCGGCGCTTGAAAACTGTCAACAGTTGTTCTGTCTTGAGCCCGAAAAATATAAGAGAGACATACAGATCCTGAGATTGCAAGTCTTTTAAAAAAGGACATGCTGCGAGTCAGTTCAAGAAATTCAAAGGCAGGGAAGCACGCGTGGGCATATGGAGGTAAGCGCATTTGTTCCCATGCGGGAAACAGAAGAGCTAGACATTGTATTGTACGATCGACAGTTGCCGTTTGCAGCCCGTGACAACTTTGCCTCAGCACCGAAAAGCGTAGCAGACAAAATTTTGTATGCTGATGATTCAAGAAAAAGAAATTGATTTGTTTTTCTTCGATGCTTTGTTCTGCAAAATGTGATCGCCTCACTTCTTCTTCATCACGTGCTTTTTGGTCTTCTTGGATGCCGAAGGGGAACTGCATGAATATGCGTGTGATGCGGGTTTCTTGATGAGCGTGCTTGTTTTGGACCATTTTTTGTCAGTGGACCAAGCGTTCAAATGAGAGGCATTGTTGCGGATCAGTCATTGCGTCGTCGAAGGAGCACGTGGACCATAAAAATGTGATTGATCTGGGACATCGAATTGAATGTGGCAGCGTGTCCACGAAACCAGCCAAAGATTTGCTCCGATATGCTAAAGCAGCTAATTGCAAAAAACCATATTCATCTTTAACGGCCAACAAATAAACCAAAATTCTTTACTACGAACATTTCTTTGACAGAAATAATGAAAAATATTCCCTTTATTCTTTTTTCACTTAAAAAATATTTATGGTGTATAGGAAGTTTAGGATGATGAAATATCATGTGGTCGCATCATAAATTCCGCACATAGGGGCCCCATTTGGCTATATGTCTACAAATACCAAATTTTTCTATTGCATATGGTCGGATCTATGTTTATAGATTTGTGCTGACATTATATTCCTTAATATCATGGAAAAATTGTAAAAAATATAAAAATTGCAAACCACTTCAGTAACAAGACCTGTTTGACAACTTTATGAGTCCTATTTTTGGAAACGCAATGAGAGATGCAAGTGTTCTATTATTATATCCTTCATGCTTCTCATGGTTCCTGAGCATCATCTTCTGCATTGTCTACAACATGGAGTTTCTCTTATGCTGTTCGGCTTGGTGCACGTGGGTAGGAAACGGTTGGGCCCGGAAGAAATTATCGTGGGATGTCTCAAGGTCAAGTATAGATTGGGTGGATTGAGAATGTATCTCTGTGGGTTCTATGGAAATCAGACATTAAAGTGCAAGAAAACATTCAAGGGCAATGTGATCTTGCAAATATATGCCTACTGATTGTCCTGTAGCCTTTGCAACAAATACAGACATTGCACGCACAGGCGCACAAGAAAAAGTTGGAGGACCTAGACCTCTGGCTGGAGACAGGCGAAGTCCTCAACAAAGCCCGCGCTAGGCACAAAGCCGACCTCAAGGCAAAGCAGGCGGCCCAGCAGAAAAAGTCATATAATACCACAGAGAGTCCCCAATGGGGCCACTGCGCAAATGTCCAGTCCAGTTACTTAAATAGCGATCGATAGAAATGAATGGGAATAAAGAGACAGAAATAAAAATAAATAAACATAGAGGTGAAGCATCCCGTTGATGGGAAATCAGTTGCATCCAATCATGCTCAAAATGTTGATGCCGATTCATTTTCTAACCTATGGCAGTGCCCCAGCTGGTAGTCTATGAACAAGGCGGCGAAGCCGCGAAAGAAGACGCCAAAGGCGAAGGCAAAACAGACGGCAAAAGCGAAGGCGGCGCCCAAGAAGAAGGCGCCCACGAAGAAGACGCCTGCGAGCTCGAGCAGCTCGAGCTCGAACGAGCAGGCCCCAGAAGTAGACGACCCCGAGGCTGAGACTTCAGCCTCGGAGGAAGCCCAAAAACAAGTCTACTGGAGAGCCCTCACGGCACCGTTCCTGGCCTGGCGCAGCCGGGAGCTGGAGGCTCTCGGGGGACAGCAGCCGCCCGACGAACTGACCAACGCTGGCCTCGAGCCTGCGGCGTGGAAAGGCCAGGCAGCCAAGTGGCTCAAGGCACTTGGCCGCCCCAAGGAACAAGTCCTTGCGGTGAAAAGCTTGACCCAGCACAAGTGGCGTGTAAACCACAGGGCCAGGCGCTCAGCTCGAGGAATATTCCAGGACCTAGATTAGGAGGTATTGAAGTCGCTACATGAGGCAAAGTGCACTGCGAGGATAAATCTGTTTGTGGTGTTTGTTCTTCACTCTTAAAACTTATCAGACCATAGCCTGATTCACGCCAAAGAGATCCAGAGAGTAAAACACATGATGCTATGTAAGAACCAACACTTTGGGGTAGGAAAGTATACCCTCAGATCCTCTGAGGCAGGTTCCTGCAAAATCCGTAGCTCAGGCGGCCTTGACAGAATTCTCATAACTAGGGACGCTATTTGGTTTTGCTAACTAGCTGGGGCAGCTGTGCTATTATTAGTTACTATCAAGATTTCTAAGTGCTCTTTGTCGTGATGATTTCCTGCGGTTTCCAAGTAGTTCCCGCAAAGGCTAAGTTTTCAGACGAAGGCCTTGTAAGGGGTTACTTCGCGCTGCCGAGGCAGCGACCGCTGTGCAAGACGCCCAGGCAGAGGCTACAATTGAAATAGACCGCAATAGATTTTTAGACATGCAATGATTTCAGCACATTTGGCTCAATTTTCAGTCACCCGACAGCAGCTCAGAAGTTCATTGCGCAAACCATGGCAACTTCCTGTATGACACCTGCAGGGAAAGAACAGGCTGAGAAGTCTTGGCGTGCTGCGTTGGAGGAGCGCAAAAAAATGAGAGAATGGGTTGAACGTGTGGGACTTCAAGGATGTCCGTCTCCAGGAAACCCTTTGCGTTATCAGGCGAACGACTTCGTTGAGGAGGTGCCGTTCACGGTGGAAAAGCCGAGCGAGCGGTGGCATCCCGAAGACATGAATCAGGTGGAAATGTTATTGAATTTATTGAGGCGATACAAATGGCATGCTGGGATGACTCACATGGAATCCGTTCCCTGAGACAACGGATACCTCACGGATTTCCGTGAATTCTGTGATCACTACGACCGAGCCGGTTGTCTCCGCAGAGCAGCTTCGCAAGAGAAGAAAGGTGTCTGATTGCTGATCGACGTGAGACGACCATGAATCGATTGCTCGAAGCAATGCCATAGGGCCATGCATTGTGACCAGTAGCAATCTTGACCAAGGAGATGGAGATATAATCAATAGCACATCCATTTGATTAGTGGGTCCTGACCCCAATTACCGGGCGCAAAGAAATTTTGATGCAAGACAATATCTTATCGTATTCTGTCCATAGTTGCGTCAACAAATGTTGGAGCGCTATAGATTCCAATAAATCGACACAGACATAGATTTGAACATGGACATCGAACCATCATAATCCAACCATACATTTGTTGACGCAGCTAGATTAGGTCGCTGCAAGCAATTCTAGCTGAGCAAGAGCATGTCTATCTGAGAGGAAGCCGTGTGCTTCAAGACCTCAAAGCGGTCTCTTGTGAAAAAAATAGATCCGGAAACTGTTCCTTGAGTGCATATTGAGACGCTTCTATCCAGCAATGTAATGATAGCCCTCGAGGTGAGTTGCCACTCTGGAATTCGTAAAATCGAGTTTTGCATCAGGTACTGACCATGACCACTTCCCCGACCTTGAACGTTGGCAGTGTTTGTATCAAGCTGTTAGTCGATAGACTAGCATATCTGCATTTGTAACCACTTGCTTTCCAAACTTGTTTGTTCTCGGACAGTCTTTGATGTCAATCTCAGGTTAATACTTCGTGGAGAAGTACAACACCTGCTCGGCAGCGCTTCTTTTCTTGTCATGGTTCATCTATATATGATAACAATAATGGGGAAAAACCACCAAACCACACGAAAAAATGAGGCCCTATATTTGGCACTTCTCTTTTTAAAAACCCCCAGACCCTTTTTACCATCCTCCCCCAGAACCATTTGTCCGACCTCCTACAGGAGGATCCTTTCTTTTCGACCCCTTGGCCTTGTCTTTTCGACGCCCCGGCCCTTTTGTTTGGCCCCGGCGCATTTTTTGTCGCCCCCGCGCCTTCTTTTCTCACCCTTCACCACTCTTTTTCAACCCCTCCTGGCCTCAGCTCCCCCAGCTGCAGCGCCAGCAGCAATCAAGGCACACAGGTGACAAGATCTTGACAAGAGGTAAGCTTATTATGCATGAGGTACGGAGAAAAAATTCAACTGTGTCAAGGCTGGAAGGAAATATAGTTAGACCGTAGCGTGTACCCTGGGAGTCCAGGACCGTTGTTTTAATGGTCTTTGGGGAAAGACTATTTTTAGGAGCAAAAGACGAAATGCATGTGCTTGTAACCCACATGCTCAATTTGACCTGCAACCTTTTTTGCGCAGTTCTTGCAGAAAACTGTTGCCTGAGTTGATGCAACATGGACCATTTCCAAGTCACCTGTTGATTTTGAGTCCGTAGACAACATTGGGGTCATGAAATATATCAACTCACCTGGGTTGCGTTTTGCCCTAAAACCATGGCATGGGTGCTTAAGATTTGGCAGGGCGCTTTTGCCAGCATATACTCTCACTTAGCGACTGTAATATTGGGTTTACTTTTGATACACTGGAACACTGGATGGATCGTGCTTGGGCGGTTGATCTTATTCCTCTTNGACTGTAATATTGGGTTTACTTTTGATACACTGGAACACTGGATGGATCGTGCTTGGGCGGTTGATCTTATTCCTCTTGGTATCAATGAAAATAAGTCGAGCTTTGAAAAAGGATTCCTTGATCAGCATCAGGATTAAAACATGTTCCAAGGATAGCATGTTGATTGAAATGCGGGTGTCAACCAAGCTTCCAAACAAATTTCCCAAGGACTGGCCACCGATGTCAGCTGAGAAAATTTTACAGGACACTCAACCACTTTATCTGGGTGCCAACCGCCCAAAAATCCTGTGCTGCAACTGATGAACACACAGCCGTTGAACAAAATCAAATTAGGTTTTTTTTTTGGTACATGAATATTTGACAGTATTGACATTTATTGTCGAAGGTATTTTGGGGCACAGCCTTCAAAATCCAGACCACCATAGCAACCATTGTATCATTCTCCATTCAAACTGTGTTGGGCGCGCTTGACTATGATCGTGTGAGGTTCAACACAGCATCCAGGGAAGNACCATTGTATCATTCTCCATTCAAACTGTGTTGGGCGCGCTTGACTATGATCGTGTGAGGTTCAACACAGCATCCAGGGAAGTCTCCGTTGTTTTTGATTTTTTTCCCCAACATTGGCGTTCACTATTTTGCTGAAAGCGGCTATGTTAACACTTGTTTGCCAGGGAGCACCAGCACAGAAAGCATTCTATTGTCTGAAACAACATCATGTGACCTGAATCCAACCAAATCACAACCGTGAATCCACCGTGAATAAACCGTGAATGAGCGTGAAAAAAACGTGAACGACCGTTCCTGTGCGTGAACGACCGTTTTTAGGCGTGAACGACGAAACAGCAAAAATCCAACAAAAAAGGTATGTATTTCATTATGTTCCTTTTTCTCTTTTACTTTTACTTGAACAATATAAATTTCAATTCTTGCGTGCAACATGCGCCCGCTTGGAGGTGGAGGCGGTGAAACGAACTTGTAGGATATGTTTGAGGCATTTGGATCATCTCAATGGATGTAGCCGTAATACATATTGGCCTACGCAATGNTGTTTGAGGCATTTGGATCATCTCAATGGATGTAGCCGTAATACATATTGGCCTACGCAATGGTTTGTAAGAATGGCCATTGTTTCTGCATTTTGGAATCATCATATAAGTGGGAACAGGTGCAGCGCCACCCATATGAGCTCGTGTGGCGGCCCCATTGGGCCACACAGGGGCGGAGTTTTTTTGTTTCAACCAGCCCGATCCGGATGATTTAAGAGTGTTCCGGACGCGGGCGTCAAAGGCAGAGTTTTCGATCAAAGCAAGGCAGTGTCATAGTTTTATTTGGACGATTTGATCATTCTTGCGCTTGCCCTCCTGCAGCCAATCGTGTCAGCTCCATCGCGCGGAAAAGCGAATGGCAGTTCAAAACTCTGTGCAGAAGGTTGCGCCCGGGTAAGTCTTTGGTAGGCCGATGTGTGGGCCATTGGACATCCTTCATCTACAGTAGCATGTCATAGGAAAAATTGTTTAACTATGCGTTCCTTAGCCATAGCTGTAATTTCTCAGTAGAATACTGGGTTGAGCGCCTTAGGAGCAGGCGACTATGTGGTCAAAATTCGCGACTAATTTGCTGGCCTCTATTTGAGTTGTTCCACTTGATGCATCGTTGTTTAGGGGCGTCCCTGTGGTAAAAGGGGAGTCCCTGTGCATCACAGTAGACGATTGACTCGTTAGCGCCTGCCGTAGCGCAACTCTCAACCCACCTTCGGGCAGATCGCCTGCATGAGAAGCTAGACCCCATGCCCGCAGCCATTGCCCAAGCAGGCAGCGGCTACCTACCCCACCCAGACCTTGCAGCAAGGTTCCGTGGTGCTGCGTTTGTGTCCGTAGTTCCGTTGTGAATTGGAGTTCATTGTCTGCAGATCGCAGTGGGTCGTGGGTGCTACACTTGCGTGGCTCGCTCGTTTCCTGGTGTTTTTGCAGCTGTGCGTCGTGAATCGCTTTGGAGTGGTTTCGCCAAGGTTGGGATGGCTAGTTTTTTTGGTGAGCCATTGATTTGTTTTTTTGCTTAAGCGCGGGAACTAAATTTTGCTGGCGGTATCTATGCGTGCGTGTGCTTGCTTGGGCATTTGCAACCCAAGGATTTCTCAGCGACCGCAAATTGCCGCACCATGGGGTCTTTTGATGTGTGTCTGTGCGCTGCTGCTTCTGCGTTTTGCAATTCCGTGGTTGCTCAGGGCAAAGCCACAGAAATGTGAAAATGGGGTGTCAAAAGTGAGAGATGCCAAGGAAAAAATAACACGAAAAAAATTGAACAAAAAAGGCATGTCAAGAACAACATGGCAAATTAAACGCTTTGCCGCGCGAAAATCATGTGAACAGAAAGTGGTGCCAAAGGAGGGTCACAAGAAAGTGGTGCAAAAAGAGCCAGTAACATGAGAAAGTGTTGCTAGGAGAAAAAATATGGGACAAAGATTTCAAGAGAACGAAATTTCCAGAGAAAGAGGCCAGAAGAAAAACAGGTGTCAAGAGAAAAGGATGTCATGGCAAGAGAAAAAATGTCATGTCCAGGAACATCACAACGAATAAATTGACAAGAGAAAAAAGTGTCCACAGAGCAATGCTGGATTTGCAACACTTTGCTCGCACGGATTGAACGTTGACAAGTCCAGAGAAAAACGTGGGGTCTGTCTACTTGCAACGATGATTTGGAAGAACTTATTTATAACGATTTGGATTTTGATTTGCCATGATTATGATTATCATTGTAGTTTTGATTATGATTAGGTTGAACATGATGGTGATGGTAACGGCGATTGTGATGGTGATACCGGTTGTGATCAAAGGAGGGTAGTTGGCAGAATCAGAACAAAGGACAGGATGAAGAGGAGTTTGGCGATGATGATGTTGCTCGTTGTGATGATGATGGTGGCGGTTACGTTGATGATGCCGATGAGACTTGAACGTGCTTTGTCTTGGCGACTGTTTCTTGCCTTGTGAATTTGAACTGAGTGCGTTGGTGACCATTGCAATCATTCTCGCGAAATCGCCTTGGCACCACCCCTGAACAGGAAATTTGAGTAGTTTCCTTTTCCGCAGTCAAATTTCACAAAGAGGACCCGCCTTCCGCGCAACATGTATCCCTTTAGCTCGGAGGCACACCTGGAAGGAAGGCAGTGCACCAGACTCATCCCTTTTATGGTGGGAAGCGTGCAGAGCAACAAATTGAGGGACACCGCGCCAACCCACAAACGGACAGGTCGTTTCGAGGACACTTTTGTGTAATTTGCAACAAATGCTGATGGGGATTCAGTTGGGGCTTGTGCAGGCTTGGGGCAAATTCTCGGAGCAAAAAGATAAAGACAAACATGGAATGGAATTAGGGTTATGGGAGATGATGTTGGGAGAAAAGGTGGCACAAATTGTGCATTTTTTATACACCAAAAATTAGTGTTTGTTGGAAATGTCCAAGGTGAACTAACCAGAACCAACAGATAAACGTCCGTTCGGGCGCGTCTTGTCTTGGTGATTTAATAGATATTTACCTGTATGCGATCAAAAAACAAACTAATGCTGTGTTCACTACTTGTCCAACAGGAAAACCGAATCTTTCCATCACCCCACGTCGCTTTTGGCTTCACTCCATAGAGAAGCAAACAGAAGAGGTTGCCATAGGACTGGACCATGGATGGAATCCGCGCCAAGCTGTTCACCCCGTTCTTCCAACAGAGAGAAACGGCCGTGAACCGTGCAATGCTCAGGATTTCGAGGGATTCTCTTCGCAGGTGAGCATTATCTATGGTTGCGTGTAGTTGTTTGCATGTTTGTACTGCCCGGTGATATTTTGGGCATGGATCAAAACCATTGAAAACATAATATGCAATATTTTGGACGAACATCCATTTGCAAACGAAATTTGGTGTTAACCAGGGGTGCCGGGCTTTGATCCATACACTTTCTACCTTCGGGACACCACCGTGCCACTTTTTCGCCATTCAGGCGAACCTTCTTCCAGGGCGCTTTATCGCCTCCAGCGCCATGAGCATGGTGGCCGTGCCAGGCCATGCCGTGAGATTTGCATCAAAGTGCCCGGAATGGTTGTCAAGGGAAAATATGGAGGAAACCATTGCGTATATCAGTTAAACATGGAAGAAAACATCATCTTCCCTTCAAGTCTGGGACCGAACGCTTTGGGGCCAATTCCATTAACAAACTGCTGTGCCTGGGCTGTATCCCAACTGTATTCAGTAATAACTCCAACGGAACCCTCAACTGCCTGGAGAAACTTGGTGGAATCCCTAACTGTGGGTTTCAATGCAGCCACGTAAGTAGTGCACATGTATATGTATATATGAATATATAATATGTATGTATATATAAAAGATATATATATATGGTATAATTATATATTTATACGCACCATGTATTCATGTATATGAAAGGTTTGATGACCATGACGATGGATCGAAAATTGATGGTCAGAAACCATCCGCTTTCTGCCCAACTGTGCCCCCCTGAAGCTAAAACTGCTTGAATGTAAGTTTGCCCGCGAAATTGTGATGGGTTCTTGGACTTGTTGAAAGACAATCCGTATTTATCCTTTTTGTTTGTGCACCATTTGGAGAGTCTTCGGGGCGATTTTTTTCTTCGCCTTTATTTCCATTAGCAGATCGAACTCAAACACATCATTACATACATTTGGATGCGCGTCGGGTTTTGTAAATGCTTTGCAATTTAATTACAATACTTAGCAAGTCCCGTCGACCAGAAGATATTTGTTGCATCAACTAAAAAATATCTCTTGCACATCATCATGTTGTATCGTGCTTTAGGATGAAGTGGATGTTGTTCAATCCAATTGAATTGGTTTCCAGGCGACTCATATGTATTGGTGGCATCTGGATACGCAAGTGAATTTTTAAGTTGCTTGCTGAAATACAGCTGAGCTGTCGCTGGGATGCAACCGTGGGCACCAGCAATCCCAATCCAGCACCTACAGTTCCATCACATGATTCTCAAAGTGTAATAAACACCACCACTTTAATGGTATGTTTATTTCATTTTTTTCCAGTCTTACTGGGTGAATGATGGGTTTCATATGGTTTCATCAATCCTTTCCCCTGGCAAAACTCTGCTTTCCGCCTGTTTTTGTTGGTTGAATCTCTATTAGTCACCATGAAATCTTATAAACTCGTTTCAAAAAATCCAGTTTAATCCGGGAATTTTGGCGAACTTCGCAGGTCCCGAGGCCACAGCCGTGGCCGCAGCCGTAGCTGCGAGCCTCGCCGCCGCAGCGAGAGCCGCCGCAACGGCCGCAGCCAGAGCCGTCGCAGCAGCCGTAGTCGTCGCAGCAGCCGCAGCAGTCGACGACGCAGCAGCAGTGTGGAGCGAGAACGACAAGCGGAAACTGGGCCCCGACAAGTTTGTTTTGGTGTTTTGTTGGGGTGATTTAACGATTAGACAAGTGAAGAAAGAATGAAATGGTAGGGATATTTTTCACCGCTTTTGGATTCTTTTGGATGATTGAATGGTTAGACAAGTCAGGACATTCTGACATGTTAATGGGGATATTTTGAAAAATTACGGATATTTGGTTTGGCCATTACGATGGATTCAACATTTGCAACAAGTGGTGATTCAATGGGATATTAGTGATGGGGATATCTTATGATATCTTGGGATGTACAGGGATTTTTTCGGATGTAATGCGGATGATTCGGCAATACAATGGGGGTTTGGAAGTGATCATGACATTCCGATTCGATCACAGATGGAGGGGATTAAAAGAGGAGAAACACTTTGGATCTTCGGGACCCCCCCACTTTTCCGGACAAATCCTTTGTACCATTAAATCACATTACAAATTCCCGGTCCTGGCGCGATGTTTGAATAGAGTAATTGTGCCTACAGGTGCGAGATGAAAAGTATACCACCAGGTGATGTCACCATGCAACGGATTTACAAACAATTTCCTTTTCATTGCCATTGTTTTTGCTTCCAGTCTTGCAGAAGCGTTCATATCATGTTTTAGTGGTTCACAAGGCTATAGCTGAATTGGTGTCCAAATTCATGCTCAAGTCATGCAGCAAGAAAATATCTGGCACAGCGCTTCGAGGATTTCGACAGGCGATGGCAAAGCCAAGTTCGCCCTCAGGACCCTGTTCAGGTGTGCTCGGTTTCCAAGCATGTTTCAACTACTGGGTGTTGGTGCGGAACTCTGCGAATTTCTTTTTTTTTTGACCGGGGTTCGAAAATCTGGATTGAATGATGGGAATTGAATCCGTTTGGATTTTCCTCTTGGAGCAGCCGGAAGCCAGTGCCAACCACCACCAGTTGATCACAGGACCTGCCAAGAAATCCACCACCCAGACCTACCTTGGGGAACTTCATTCAATTTCCGGAGGCAAGTGCTGTGGGGTCTGCAATTTCTCAACTGCATTGATGGGACCCCAACCAACTGTAAAGGGTCATAAAGTCCCCAGTAGATCCAGTAGGACCCAAATTATAGGGTTGGCATGGCTTATCTGCCATCCTTGTCAAAAGCCCACCACTGCAGATGGAAAAGATTTTGAATTCAAATTCTGGGGCCTTCCTTTTTGCCACCTGCTGGGCTGTGATGATTGCAGCCGCTGATCATACCCCCAGGTCGCCCAAGCAGCCGAATGATAAACTCCATGAACTTGAGAACGTATTTTCCATGGAATGAAACTGTTTTAAATTCAGTCTCTAGTATGGTGAAAGACTCTCTGCTAGTGGCTTCTCAGGATTTTGTGATCCGAGATGACCTCTCTCGACATCAGGACAGCAGTGGCTGCACCAGTGAAACCATGCCACCCTCCACCAGCAACGTGGCTGAAATTTTGAGCTGTCAAGTCATGTCCCAAAATGGATCAGTTTTGAGTTTTGTGGTACTAGTACGTAGTTTATGGATGTTTATGGTTGTGCCACACTTTTTGGCTCACCAGATCCACTTTGTAAGTCACTTTTGCTATAGTTTGTTCCGACACCTTTCCGGTTGGGCGGTAGGTTTCCGGTTGGTGCCTGACGCATTGAGGCAGCCAAAGCAGCGCTTCAACATCTTTGCCGAGCCCATCCTTGGCTGTGCTTCGATTGAATATTTCTGACAGCTAATTCAAGTGCAACATGATTCGAACCGGAGGTTGTCCCCGAAACTTTTTTCCAGTAAAACCAGATAAACCCAGCATCTTTCCTTGGAAAACACTAACATTTTTTTCCGCGTCAGCCCTGAGATCAGCAAAGCATTCCTTCGGTCACACACACGCACACACCCACAAACGTACCGGGATGGTCCTTGGGGTACCAAAACCTTTCAACTCGTACCATCTTTGGTAAACTAAGAGTATTCATCCACATTCATCCACCTAAGTTTTCGTCCTGGAATGGATCGAATCATGACACGGAACCCACCATTTTGATCCATTTTGCCATGTTTCATCATTTCGCAAGCTAAACACAATAGCTCACCCCGCAGGAGGCTGCGCATGTCCGCCGTGCTGCTGCGGGCCACCTGGCCATCCACATGACTGTCCAGGGATGAATATCTATCCGCACAAGGTCGCACATGATAAGATCTGGGTAGATGGACCTGTAACATGTATTCAGCATGTGTTAATATGTTGTTTTTTGAACATGATGAACATATTATATATATATATATATGTATGTATGTATGTATGCATTATGTATTTAGTTACCTATTCCATGTACTTGTTTACTTATTTGCATATTTACCTGTTGATTTATAGTCTTTTGGCATATGGATTCAAAACATCATACCCCATAGGAGCCGAACTTTCGCCGAGGCAAGGTGCCCCCAATGAGGCGTGCGCGCAGCGGCGGGCAACGTGAACGGAAACTGCAGAAGAAGCTTTCCAAGGCCAGCTGGGCCGGCCATCACGAGCCCCCTGAGATTCCCCGTGGGGAAACGGATTGAACATAGGGGATGAAACAGGAATCATCATTTTACCTTTTGGATTTTTGCCTATTGAAATTGACGGGCACCCTCCAGGCAATGAAACGTGGCAATGGAAGATCCTTACAAAAGGAGGTTTATAACTGGGAAAATCATCGAACTAAATGGGCGATTTTCCGGCAAACCATTTTTGATGACACCGCAGGGATCCACAGGATAGGTCCCCATTCGATTTTGCCAGGCCGCAGCGCCGGCCGCTGGAGCGCCACAAGATGCAGTACCGCGGGAGGAGCTCTTTCGTCGTTCCCCGCTTCTCCAGCAGCGGGGATCGGGAGGCCGTTTCTTTTTTTCGGGGACAGCAACCACCAAAAAGATGGAAGTTGGATGAGTTTGGTATAATATGTGATTATCTTAGGTGAATTACAACTCTTAACTATGATCTACAAGGTGATTTGACAGGGTAAAGTATTTGCCTAGATTTGAGCATCAGAACATAGGAGAGAACATGGGAGTACAGAACCAACAAGAAATTGGAGGTAGACAATCCAATCAATGTAGGAGGAAACATGTAAAAAGTAATGTTAAGGAGATTTTAGCTAATAGGAACGCTATTTTGAAAGACACTTTGCCAACAGAACTGGGGTTTTGAAGACAATAACGGCTGGCAGTTTCCCAGCTTTGTTCCTTTCCATCCTTCCCTCGGTTTATGGTCCCGAAAAGGAGGACATTGGCTGAACCTCAATGGGTTTGAAGTGGGATTTTGTTGGAAAAAATGTGTCATGAGTTTCTTGAGCAAAGTTGAGCATGCGGTCGGTCATGGCATAGTTTCTGATGTGATGAAAGGATATGAAAGGGGTGAGACTTGTCACAGTCCGGAGAAGAATCCCTTGATGGGTTGAGCCACACCCTTGAGGTATTGAAGCACAGGAGACCGTGGAAGAACACCGACCCAGCGAAGCTCACGTCTTTGCAGTGTTTTGTCTTTGCCGTGTTCGGCGGAGGGGCCGAAGGCCTAAACAGGGCGCCCGAGGTAGCACTAAATTTGGCTTAGAACTAAAATACCTAATGCATATGGGGAAACATCTGCAGTTGGACAGGTGAACATGAACAAGTTTGCAATGTCAACCCCGGTTTAACCCAAGATTATCGTTATTGGGGGGTACCATCTAACGAATCAACCCGGATTTGTCAATCCATTGATACCCATCAATTGGTGGGTCTCTTAAACCATCAAGAAGTGGTTGTCGGTGGTGAATGAATCATTAATAAGCCATTACTATTGGATACTATTGGCCCATGATTCTTCCCACCTAGGATCCGTGGTATATAAACCCTCTATAACCCCTATATATCTGTAAGTGGGGGTAGAATATGGTTTTATATCCACTTTTAACTGGAACTGGCCTTGGATTGTTAACATCATTATTCTCCAACAGTATTCAATACTAATGGTTAATAAACCATAAGTATTATCAAACATTACCACGGGGCAAACTAAAAAAATAGATGTGAAACACCCACCATGAATGTCGATCATTTTCATTTTCCAATGGGAAACCATGAGTTTTCCATGGTTTTCCGCATCTATGTTGGTTTAACCTAGGGTAACATTGAGCCAAACTCCCTGCGCCTCCCAAATCTGCTAAGGCCGCCGAACGGGCCTTCGAGGCAGAGGTGGAGAGCCACCACGACGAGACCACGTCGGTGGCCAGCTTGACCACAACGGCTTTGTTGGAAGGCGCCATTGGGTCTTGAAAGGCAGCCACGAGGGGGAAGCTTGAAGAAACCTGGCACTGGGATATCCACCATAAATGTCTGATCATTTCCATATACATATAACACACACACACACATATATATATATATATATTGTATATATAACTACATATATTCAGTTCATTTGGATGATATATAGGTTAGTGTAGAGATATGTTTGACTATTTTCAGGTGTATTCAAGTTGAACATCCTCAGATGTCCTTTTGCAAGGTCTGAAGGTTTGTCTATTGGAGGTTCTCCCATGAAATGGGCAGGAGATCGGATGTGAAGATCTTTGGAGTCCATTCCTTCCCACCGATCATACAATTTGTTGGATCCTGGCAGGCCGGCGGGTGACCCGTTTCGATGAGACGTCGAACCTTGAACCGGACTTGGAGGTGGTGAATGAGGAGGAAAGTGGACGTTAGGAGCTCAGATTTCAAAGTTGAGCCGCTGTACACAGATCGCTTGAAGTACTGGGATTTATGAGGATATCTAACTAATCCCTTCCCCTTATATAAAATTGAATACCATTCCGAACCCTCTAGTGTGCTAGTGGATCTAATCAATTTAATTAATGGTGAGTTCTGAATTATATATTGTCTGCAGTTTTCGTGCAGGTTGCATGCATATGTATATAACTATATTTATATAATGGCTGTTTGGTTCCTTGCACCACCACACCAGTGCTCCGGTGGCCGAGAGTCCCAGGCAAAGCCCTGCAAGACGTTTTTGCGGATGAGCCCTGGCGGCTGCTGCTGTCGGACGACGCCTTTGGTGAAGTGAAGCAGCTGGGGAGCACCCAACAGAAGGCGCCGGCGCCATGGCGTGTGCCATCCATGGCCGTTGTGGTTTGAGCTTGGGTCATGATAGAAGACATGCGAAAAAGACAGATGGGTAACATCAAGACAATGATAGAATTATGCTTTGACAGATTGTTTTGCGGGTTGCCATAGATGTGTTTTGGGGGTTGCTATTAGTAAATTGAGGACCCCAAAAACCCGCCACCAAGACAAGGAATGGTATGGTTTTGGGGTCCCCAAGTTAGAGCAAGCAGCCTGCCGACATGATTACTGAGTTGGGTACACGAGTTGTAACTGCCTTGGCCGGCAGGTGGTTCTGGAAGTGCTCAAGGCCTGGTTCTGCCATCCAGTTTGGGAGCATTGGATATACCATTTGATTGTCTCAGGCACTAGGAGAAGGCAGTGGCTTTGGGTTTCCTGTCTTGTCTTCATGTTTGGGACATAGCCCATTGTCATATATACCTCAGTATAAGATGGGATTGCGACCATCCCTGGTGCCTTGAGAGACCTGGCACTTCTCGCCCAGACCTTGGCTTCGGGCACGTGGCCGGAGCCTTGGAAAGAGGACGCGGGCAGCCACAAGGAGAACAAGCTTCGATGTGCTCCAGGCTTTCGGGGTGGTGGTCAGCTGAAGATGGCGGAGTCAAGGGGGAAGAGGGACTTCACGTGGTAAACCCAAAGAATTGATCAACTATCCCCAAAAATCCCAATTTTTATGGGTAGTATAAACCATCTCAATATGGAAGGTTTATCATTGGGTTTACATGGGTTTACCACATCATTTTCCAAGTTCAGATGCAGAACCACTTGGCAGGTGAGCTCAACGTGCTGTGGGGACAGGATCTCAGATTTTGTCCCAACTGGTGGGCGACTATGGGAAGTTCTTGCGGGTGCAGTTGAGGTGATTTGTATGGTTAATTAATCTGTGGTAGTAAGCCCCATAAGTTGCGATATGGGGCCCCTGTAACTGTGGTGAAAGTAGGGGGCAAAGTTGGGTGCCGGTTCTCTTACTATGAGAGTATCAACGATATCCACAATGTGTGGCTTAAACATTGCCTAAAGGTGGGCTCATCCTAAGTGCTCACAGGTGTTTCGCAACATGCAGCTGGGCAAGCCTGTGACCCGAAGCCTTTGAGGCATTGACATGGAATACTCCCGCGAGCAGAAAGCTTTCACAGAGGTCATCCAGATTTGGCATGTGGTACGAGCCTAGATGGCAACAAGATGGTGCTGCAGTGGTTGTTTGGTTCAGGTTAAGGCAGGGCCATATCCCTTCCAAATGTATATGGCCCATTAATATCTGTTGGTGGTTAAAAAAGCATAGCAACAACATGAGACGTTCCATGGGCAATATTGATCAACCACCACTATCCAGGTGCCTATCTTGGTTTCATTGTCAAGTATTTTCATGTATTTTCAAGATTACTTTCCTCCTCTCTCTATATGTGGTGTACATCTGTATATATATATATATACATACTTATATATATATAGTTATATATATATATAACTATATGTATATAACTATATAAACATATACACACCTATATGTATATATATATATATTTCTAAATGCATATATGATATGCAAGATGGGGCCCCGTAGATAGCTAAGTTGGTCTATAGCTAGATGCACTAGAGTTTCTAGGGGAGATAGTATAGTCGTAGGGTTTACACACCAACAAACTGGGGGGGCGCTCCGGCCCAGGACCTGAGCAAATTCAGTCCAAGGCCGACACGGTTCTACAGCAATGGCGGGCCACCTCGCGTAGATTCGAAGGCGGGGAACATCGGGAGGTTTCCGGGGGATCCACCTGAGGGATCCAAAAAATCAACCCAATCAATGGGAAGTCATGGCATTTTTTTGAATCTTAACAGGGATCAAAGCAAGAAACATGGGGATAGTACATGAGAGTACTGCCATGGGAAATCATGGGCGTTGGTAAATGTCCTACTTGTTCACATCACCCAACTATTGTAGATTTTTCAGCTCCAGCAGATACATGTGTGAGTGATGTTCAAACACCCGAACCAAGGACATTTACCAACACCTGTTTTGGAGGGTCCAAGAATCCACTTGAAACTTAGAAGATGGCAGGAATAGTGAAGGACATGATAGATGAAGAGGGCGATATTATGTGGTAGGCATTCTGGTTCTGCATGGACTAAGGTTTTTCGGCTGGGACGGATTTGGACAGCTGGGGAAAAAAGGACTTCCATTGGGCGGAAACATCCGCCTGTTGTGGACCTGTGGAAGAGATTGGAAGATCTTGCGGTGTAGGTGGTGCAGTTGCTTTGCCTTTGGGTTCTGTGGCCCACCTCATTTTTGATTTCATGCAAGTTGATGTTTTGAAAATTGAGAAACCGGGTAAGTTCTTTTGAAGATGGTAAAAATGGGAACCATCTGTGGTAAGATTGATATGCCCCACTTAAGACTTAGATCCACTTGGCACCGATGGATCACATGAAATCAAGCAGATCAGCCAGGTGTGAAAAAGGCGCTCCGAAACCAACCCCTGCAGAAGAAGGGCGAGACACGCTATCCGCGCACCGTCGCCGAAAGCGAGTTACAAGACAGTCCCGTGGCGCCATGAGTTTTCGCAATTTGAGGGGCACCACTTGGAAACTTGAATCTGCGCAGATCTGGTTGAAGGATGTTGAAGGTTGTTGGGTTATGTTGAGTTTAGATCTTTTGTTCTAATAGTTGTTCAGTCGGAGAGCAGTACGACTACCGCGCACGTTTTGGCTACCATGCATCGTTTCAGCAGCAAAATAGAAATCAGATTGAAAAAAAACATCCTAACAATGACATACAAAGACCATTAAAGGAATAGGTTCCCTTGGGCAGATAGGATGAACCACGCATGGGATGACCCACTGCCAGGTGACGTTTTCTCGGTCCGAAAGTTCTTCACCTTGGACCAGCAGATGTTGCGTTCCATTACCATGGAAGACGAGCATGCAGGTGCGGAGCCCTGCGGAGCTAGGATTCACCCCCAAGGTATGGCTATGTGAATAGGGAAAATGATCGTCAAACCGTAGGATTTTGGGGGTGTTTCTTGTTGGCAGATGGATTTTTTGAAGCGTTTGGATGTGTGGGTATTGGAACCAAGTGATTTTGTCCCTAAAATTGGCTAGTCAAATGCAAAAGCGTCCAGTTTTGTGGTCCCAATGCTGCCTCACTTTGGAAAAACATGCGCATGTTCACAGGGGTACTGATGCTGTAGAAATCCAGACAAATTCCTCATGGATACCACCATGATAGCAGAAAGAAAAAAGTATTGGGGCTGTGGATGACGCTGAACTCTGCTTGGAGTTCGGATTTGCCAAAGGCACCCCCGCGTGGGACAGCTGTCCCAAGCCCAATGATTGAAGGGATCCATATCCATATGTGTTTGTCCTACCATAGGTATATCGCAACCCCCAAATGGATGGAAAAGTAGAGTCCTACTAAAACGACGATAGATGACTTTTCCATACTTTTCTACCAATTTTTTGGCGTTGCCATACTTGTAGACCACAATATCCAATGGTTTATCATCATTTCCCTGTTTGGTAAGGACTACCATTTTGATGGTATTTGGTATACGCCACTGTCAGACACCAATTCCATCCACCCTGGCGCCTCGTAGTGTTCTCTTAGTTCCCTCCAGGCGCTGCAGAAGAACAGTGGCTCAGCCGAAATCTGACAGATGGCTATGAAGAGTAAAGGATCCTGATATAATCATCCAAGAATTTGGGATTGAATTCCTGTAGCTTATGGAAGCAGTGGATGATCTTCCCCAAAAAAATGGGTTTCACAATTTCATATGGTTTCAGACGCAAGAAAGTGGAGATTTCCACCGCAAGGTCGTCTGGGTTTTACTACGTCCCGCCATTCATGGCTGCCCCAGGTTCGCCCTTCGAGTGTCCAAGCGGGAGGCTACGGTCATTGAGAAGCAACTTGGCAGCGATTCGAGCAATGTGATGGTGGGCCCTGAGCAGAAACCTGAGGTGAATTGTAGTGGGAAATCTTGGGATATAGTGGTGATTAATTAAATGTGATTAAATGAATTAACCATCGAAGATGCGGATTTAGTGGCATCATTTAGTGGCAATTAATGGGATGGTAGTGGGATGTAAGATGGATTTATCATGATACCCATATATATATATAGTTATATATATATATTTATATATATATATATAGTTATATATATATATAGTGTTATATATATATATATATGCTCAGCCCCCCTCCCAGAACCCCCCTTGCCACTCCCATTATGTGATATTTACACCTTCAATACACCTTCAGTACACCTTTAGTATACTATTTTGATATACCATTTAATATTTTGTGCAGATCACATTTTCTGGTATGCTGTCTCCAAGCGTGAGGGTTTTTTGTCACGAAGGGCCGTCATTCTGGAGAAACACCGAGACAAGTTTTATGCCCTATCTGGCCGCAGGTGCATTCAGATCAAGTCCTTGGGCCCTCCCCAAAGAGTATTAAATTGTTGTAATCATATTCTTATGTGAGCAAGTAGCATTTCCAGAAAGACATGGTGAAGTGCGATATTAATTTATGCAGCAGATGCATTGAAATGATGAAAGGGGGGTTCTTGGGGGGTGACCATATATATATATATACATACATACATATATATATATATACATATTGTATATATATATATACTATATATGTCTATAGCCATAAAACATCGTGTGATGTTCATGGGGATATCTTGGGATGTGTGGGGATTTATCCATTATAACGGGGCATAATGAGAATTTTCCGGCCGATATTTTGGCAGTGGGATTTCCCATTACAAATGTGTTGTTTGCAACAGGGGTGCACCAGTATCAACCAGTAGATCCAGCAGGTCCAACGGAATGTGTGTTGGCCTTGCGAGGAAGGGCCCTGCGATTGTCATCGGGCGCAGTGGTTCCGGCAAGACACTCTGTGCTGAGCTGAGGATTTGGGATGGAAAACTGACAGGAATAGTAGCTGGTGAATGTATAGCCACGGTTACAGGGCAAGTACAGGCGGTTTATAACCACCAGTTCAAGCAAAAACCAAAGCAGTGTTACAACAGGGATTTAAATGCTCTTTGGAATGACTTTGAAGATGAAAATAGAGGGTGTGTAGCACAAGTTTAAGGTTTATGAACCAGTGTTAGTTATTGGCAACTTAATGCATGGGATTATTTTGGCCATTGACATGCTGTGCATCGTCGGGAGCAATTAGACGGGCCTGTCTGTGGGAAAGCGCGATGGATCAAGAAAGCAGCCATTAAGCACCCCAACATGCTGCCACAAAACGACTGAGTCAATGAATGTCGATCACATTTTAATTGAACTTTCATGACCACTATTCTAAAGCATTCCCCCAACAAGAAATAGAAGTAAGATCCCAACAAAATGGTGTGATGAATGACTTTTCGGCAATGTGTTTTGGGGTTGCAGGAAACCCTCGGATCCACCAACAGCATTGACGATTCATGCGGTGACTGCCAGATCACGATCCCAGGCTGCGTTTATCGTATGTTCTTTCAGCACTCGGCATATTCGAAGAAATCCGCCAAGGCCGGGGCTGCTGGAGCGATCCCCAAAGTGGTCCCAAGTGGTGGGCTAGGTGCAACAATCATCCCAGCACCAGCCCCAAGCAATGGACATGGCAACCCCACCGCAGGCGGATGGCGCAGCGCTGCTCCCAACGGGCAATGGAAACGAATTTGTCCATCTGCACCAGGCACTGCCATTGTGGCTGGCCTTTTTTTGATGGCATCAGTATAGGTACCAATGTCACACGTGAACACGGATGTAGATGTCAGATATATTATATGGAAGCATTTCTTTATATTTATATATATATATATATGTGTGTGTAAAATATATCTTCTTGTATCATCGATGTTTTAATCCGCCAGTTACTCAAGCGCCTCAACCACATCGGCGCCACATGAGCCATGGATTCCCATCAGGTCTTCCTAACGCATCCCACCCCCAGGTCTTCGTAACCCACTCGGCCAGCTTGGCCAACAAGGTGCGCGGGAGCAGAATGGGGGGGCTCTGCAGGGCCACCGGATGGCGATGGCCAGGTGTTGGAGTACTTCTCCAACCTTCAAGCCCAAGAAGCACATGAAAAGGCGGCGGGACGGAGGGACGACCGACTTGATGGAGGAAGATACTAGTTGGATATATTTTTTTTTGGTTTTCTCCTCTTTGAAGAGGGTAAAGACTGCAAAGGGTGGGCATGAGCAATGCAGGTCCGAGTGTGAGTTCGAAAAAGCAGCATCTGCTCAGGCGGGGCTACAGACCAAACTACTGGAACAGACGAGGTTGTAGGGCAGGGATGGTGGGTTGGCAGTGCGTGGTTTGACAAATGTTTGACATGGGTTTATCCAAAAAAAATGTCGAATACCCCCAAAATCGCGCTTTTAACGGAAGCAGATGATAAACATGTTCGGATTTGGGGATATTCTATTCTCAAACCATCAAACCCATAATATGTTTGGTAAAGGTTTGACAGCCTTTGATGACCTCTTTTCAACCAGCCAGCCAGAGCTTCAATTCCAAGTTATAGCAACCCCCAAAGGTCGATAGAACAGTAGGAAACCTGGAAACCTATGGGAACATAGAATCGAACTACCATCTTGGTGGCACACTTTTCTATTTTTCTTTGGGTTGCTATAGTCTAGTAACTAATAACATGTTAGAACCCAATAGCATTGGTTTTTCAGGGTCGGATGTGTTTCTTCCCAAGACGCAACTTCCTCAGATTTGAGCCGACTTTGCCTGGAGGCTGCCAGATACCTTGAAGGGGCTCAAGACCTTCCCGTTGTTTCTCACGATTCTTGACAGATTGTGGCCGGTAGATGGATGGCAGACATCTTGAGTGATTTCGTTTGGCTTTTAGTTCAAGTGGACCAGTGGTTGAAATTGGGTACCCCAAAATTCCACTGCTGGTGATTCATCATTTTCTTGATTGTTTGATGGCACATTTATGGAGTAAATCATCAGTTTCAGACACACCCACCTCGTATCAAATGATCATATTGTTGGTTACATTGTAAATCCCATTCTATCCGAATATGAATCATAACTTCATAGCCATGTATGGTTAGATCCGCAAGAAGTCTCTTTGATTCCGAGGTTCCGGAAGTTTATCATCATGGTGGACGGCACCTCGCCAATGATCAGTTGCATCGTGGTCAGCTCTGCAGTGGACGCATGATTTTTTTTTGAACATGTGGGGTTGTCCCAAATTGAGGGATTGCCCCTGGTACATTGTCACCATGATAATCCGCATGTATGATGCTTAAATCATCTGAAATGAATGTTTTTGCCGGTGGCATCCAGAGTTCTGTGGTTAAATCCCGATTTTTGCTGCTTTAATCTACCACAAAACCTTTCTAGGGCGGGCATTGGAGCCCCAACGTCTGCCTGCACCGCTCTGAGGCTCGTTGGAGAACCGCTTCTTTCCGCGGCGCCACACTGGTCAGCTCCACCCAGACAAGGCGGACCCGTCGCGGTTGGAACATCTCCAGTATCATTTTTGAACTGAAACAGCTTGGTCCAAGATTCCACATGCTGGTTGATGAGTGGTGTTCCATTTCCCTTCTTTTTTCGGCTCACCTTAGCACCTCCAGAGTCATGGCCCCTAACCACTTCCAACCTCCAACTGGGTTTAAAACCATTTGAAGTGGTATAATGAATTACTTAGGGGATCGTCACATCTAATACATATCTCCTCCCCACTCAACGCTTCACCGCCCGCAGCATGGAGCATGGCCCATCCCACAGCTGCAGCAGGTCCTCATGGCCGAAGCTCCAGACGCCTTGGATCCCATCAGCGCCTTACGGGAGCACCACCGCACTGCGCAGCGGGCGCAGGCCGTGAACCAGGCGAAGGCGAGCTCGGAGAACCAGCGGAAGACGGAGGTGGACTACGAGCTCTTCAAGAGCAAATTCTGGCCCAAGATCTCGCCCCATGCAGCTGGGATTTTTGAACCACAGAATTCAAAACGGCCATAGCTTGAGATGGGTAGAAACTTGACCTTGTGCAGCTTCTAAGCTGTAAAACACCATGTTTCAACTTTCAACCAATGATTTCGGATGATTTCAGGACCGTGAGTTGTTCCGTGCTGCTCTAGTCATGGGTACCATGCCATTGCTAGGGCCACAGCATAGACATTGGCTCCACTGCATTGGTCTGACTGAGGCGCCTCGGGAGTGCGATGCATCTTTACTCTGGCGAGAAATCCAGTCCTTCATCAAGGGATCCTACAAAGTGATGGACCGGGCACGGCACCGCCACCGCTGCGGTGTTTTTCATGTTTTTTCCAAGCTCCGGTGGAAACGTATGGACGTGGTGGGCATCTTATTGTGATATGATTGTCGTGATGAGGTCATTAGTTAT
Organism: Symbiodinium sp. clade C Y103; assembly: GCA_003297045.1. Classification (NCBI taxonomy): domain Eukaryota; class Dinophyceae; order Suessiales; family Symbiodiniaceae; genus Cladocopium; species Cladocopium sp. clade C. Next base: position 259,756 of record BGPT01001442.1, on the reverse strand, counting down.
TGTTATTGTTGGCACCTTGTCGATGCTCATCATTTGTAAACAAAAATCTGGATGATGAAACTGATGAAATCGGGCAACTATCCACAGGCATTTTTGTAGATTAGGTTATGTAAGTTTCAAACATATCCATATGAATTTCGGTTACTTTCATCCCCCCACCTATGATTTATTTGAAACAAATATCCATCAGCTATCCATCTTATACCCATATCAACATCAATTTAAAGGATATTAGCCCCACATCGCCCCACAAAGCTTGACGTCCCAAAAAACGCGGTGCGGCCCGCTGCATCCTGCAGCTCAACCAGGACACGGAGGAGGGGCACTTGAGCCTCGCCCTCTACGAGGAGGTTGCGAAGAAGGCCTCTCCAGGCTTTGAAGACCACCGCCGTCAGTGGAAACCTCAGTTGGCCGAGATCGCCTGGGTACCCCATGAAAAATGGGCGGTTTGTAGCATCTGATAGGGGGATTTGGTTCAGAAATGCTAGGTTGATGTGTGAAAATGGTGGATGTAAACTGCGTAACCACGAAAAATTATGTTTTTTCCATGGTTTTCCATCAGAGATGGGGATGTAAGCGGACAAATAGGTGGATACCTCAATTTATGGATATTTATGGCATTTTTGGATTGGTGAGGAAAGTTGAGGGTTTTCCAATGTGGCATGGAATGGGGGTATCTATTTTTGAGACAGGATGTTGAGAGGGAGAGAGTTGACGTGGTCTGTTGGACCGATGGTTGACGAAATGATCTATGGTTGATGATGTTGACGAACCAATCTGTGGCAAGCATCCGGTGGTTGGATCAAGGATGTCTTCAAATGGTCCATTTTCCAGCAGCACGTCTTTCATCATGGTCCAGGTTATGTGGCTAAAGCACCTGTCCATCCCTTTTCCAGCCATATTTCTGGAACTTAGGATCTACAAAGCGTTTGAAGCCTATGAACAGCTGCGCAAAGAGTGGAACTGCTTCGACAGGACGCAGTTCTCTCACCTTATCCACTGACTTCACAAATTGTGTGCGGGTCAATTGGGGTTTCTTGAAATGGGGGTACCCCCAAATCACCCAAGTCATTAGACAACTTTAGTATTGAAACCCATGATTTTGGGGACTTCATCACTTTTTCTCTGTCCCTTGTAGACATTGGGAGGATTTTTGCCCACCCTACATCCTCTCAACAAGATCTTCTTCAATTGTTTTCCCTTTTTTCTTACAGGCTCCCTGCTTGCGGGTGCCGTTGGGGTTATTGCAGGATATATAACCACCGTTCGAATCCCATGGTTACAACCCTATTTTGATGCCCAACTGCACCCTCAAGTCAGTTGTATCCCATCAAATCCCATTAGATCTTATTAAATCACCATGATTAATATCAATCCACTAAATCACCATGAGATCCCCATTGTCTATCCATTTTACATTCATAGTGATACCCATGGATCATCTAGCAGGATGGACGTGAGTTTCCACGTGCTGAAAGAGTTGAAGAAGCGGCCCTACACGGGGCCACCCATCCATTCTGTGGCGGTGGATGAAGTGCAAGACCTGGCGCAGATGCTTGGAGTTGGTGCTGGGTGTTTTATGATATTTATATATTATAGCGTTACCAACTCACCAACTGGATACCTAACTGGTATGTAATATACATCTCTCTCTCTCTCTATAGATATACATATGTAAGTATCATGGATTAGATATGCATAAGAAACATAAGTATGTACTGTACATATTTCTGAGTGTGCATGCTCTGTTAAGCACCAACATGCCATAGTCATCCTGAAGATGAATATAGTTCAACTGGTTTCTCTCTCTAGGTTCACAATGACAAAGAACATCAAAGAATATCGTATATGTATACATAATATATATATATATATAAATGGCAGTATTCATATCAGCTGTTTGATGCATTTGTCATGTGAATGTGATATGATGTGCCAGCTCTGTGACAGGTTTTGTACATTTTTTCGGTTCTGTTGAGTCGAGTGTCCAAGGATTGAGCTGGCCATCTTCTTCATGATCATGAAGAAGCCTTACGAGGATCTGCATGGGGAAAATCGGGAAACCATGGGCGAGAAACTCTGGCCGAAAAACAACGCCATCCAAAAATCCAGTGAGGTTGGCTGGTGGATAGGAGGGCACTTCAACCATCGAGAAGAGGAGATTCAGTCAAGGAATACTTTCTTTTCTGGAGCAACGGTCAATGATGGAAATACGTTCCCCAAACAATTGGTACAACATGGTACAACCAATGAGCGCGGAATGAACCCCCCCTCGAAATAGTCTGCGAAGGTTGATCATGACTCCCCCCAAAAAGGGAAAGTTTAGGTATTGCTTACACTTTCGGACTGATTTTCAGATTCTACCCCAAAATCCCATAAATCAACCACCAAAAACTGGTGCACCAGGAGCTCTTCATCACCGGCGACACCTCCCAGACCGTCTCGCGCGCCGTGGACTTTCGCTTCTGCGATCTGCGGTCGCTGTTCCACCACTTCGAGGTTGCGGTGCCGGAGCTGGACCAGCTGATCATCAACTATCGCTCGCATCAGAAGACACGTAGCAGAAGGGGAGATGGGGAATGATGTGGATGGGGGGTTGCCCTTGTGGTAAAGTAAGATAGATATGGGGAAAAAAGTGTGGTTTCTGTAGAGAATGGATCTGTATCGAAAAAATCTGGGTTTTGCATTATGTTGCATTGCGAGAGGGTATGGGGGGTGGGGATGATGGAGGGAAGATGATGGCAGTTGGTTTTTTGTTTTGTTTGACTACGCCGAAACTGGTGGGAATGGTTGGATTCGATTGGATTTACATCATGTACTTGAGAAGAAACAGGTCTGGATTCCAGGTGACGCGAACAACTTTGGCAGGGGCCAGTCGCGTTGTGATGAAGCTTTCAGATGATCTTTGCAGGTTGACAAAACATACCTCTTTTGTGTGACCAGTGGTTTCAAATGGCTCTGTCTGAGAATAGGGGGATTGGTCCCAAAATGGAACAATGATGATTAACCGCTGGATTTTGCTTCCTATTTTTCCACCACTTCTTTTCTTTCCATGATTTCCATCCTGGAAGATCACCAGCATCAGGATGCTCCCCGGCCCCCCCGTGGGCCCCAGCCCTGGTGCCCCATCCTTCGAGGATCCTGGCGCTGTCGCACAAGGGCGTGGTGCGACTGTTGGAGTTGGCCTTTCCCCACGCCATCGACAAGTTGCAGCCGGACGAGGGCCATCGCGACGGACAGAAACCCGTGGTGGTGGACGATGTGCCACTGGAGGTCTGCCTGGTGGGCTGGTGGGTGGACTGGTGGTGGTGGCGGGGTTGTAGTTGTGGCAGCCCCAAAAAGGATAGAAGTTGAGAGTAAAAATCCTAGTAAACTTGCAGAAATAGTGAGGAATGACTTCCGCAATCTCATTTTGGGTTTGAACTTGCACGTTTTGTTTCCGGAGTTTCTGTCAACTTTCCATCATGGGATCACAGCCAGGACCTAGCACAGCACGTCTTCAACTTGGATGGCTGCACCTGCATCGGCATGCTGTTATCAAACCTGGCTGAGAAACGCCCGCACAATATTGAGGGCTTTTCATGGGAAAATCAGCTATTAATGGGGGATTTTCCAGCAAGCCATGTTGACTAAAGGAGGTAAACAGGTTCTTGAACGATGATTTTAGATGATTTTCGACTTACACCAGCAGCCAGTAAGCTGTTTGTCCATCATCCTTGAGACCGCGAATGCAAACCCAAAGGTCCCGTTGAGGTAGGTCATTCAAGTTGATCACTGACCTCAGCCCCTTAGTTTTTCCTCCACATGCTACGACTTTTGCCTCGCAAGATCCTTGCTATGAGGCAGTGCGGGCATTGCTTTTGGTGCGAGCCAAGTCATCCTAGTACCAGTCTCGGGATGACATGTCCAAGCTTACCGCATTGTTGTGGACGGATAGGTGGGTCACTACTCTTCTGAGCTCAAATTCGAATGGAAATGATCAAGGCAAACTGTGTTGAAAGGAATTGCTCTGTGACATTCTGTGACAATTGTTGAAGCCACATCTCAGATGGACATCAGCCTAGCAGCTAGCAGTTCATCCAATCATGCTCATCCTTCCTTTCAGTCCTTGCTTTCATACCTTCTGTATCCTTTTGTGCCTTCCTCTTGATCCTGATCCTGGTCCTGTGTGTGAATTTGTTGACCAAGATTGAGGATCCAAACTCCATCCATCACTCCTCACCTTCCATCCCCAAAGATGATTTCATCCTACCCAGGCTATGAGGACTCCCATTTCATCTATTCACGGCGCGACTCCCAAGGTGCGCAACGAGGAGTCGCGCGCCCGGCTACCGCCGGCCCTCAGGAATTGCCTGGTGCTGACGGTGGAAGAAGCGAAGGGGCTGGAGTTTGATGACGCTGAGCAACGGATGGTCCGGGTGTGTCTTAAAATTGGGGTTTGAACCCCTGCAAGTAATGGCCATTTGTAGCCCACAGTGGCATATAGTTTAATGGTGATATGAATGAATGTGGTAAACGATGGGATATCTTGGGCGATAAAATGGTATGTAATATGATGCCATGGGATGTTAACGGGGATATATTGGGATATACAACTAGTGATTAGCAATGTATAACCGTATAACCAAAGATACGATATTTGGTGTATCTTCACTGTGGGTTTACCTACTCGTTGTGGCCACGCATTGGGGATATGATGATGAACGGGCGTGCCTTCTTTGGACGAGCCATGCTCCATCGAACTGCTTGGGCCAAAAAACTGTGATTTCTTTAAATGGGTTTTGTTGGAGTTGATGCAAACATTTGGGATACATGGGATCTTGTAGCTCGCTTGGATCCACTTGGTTGGGCCATTGAACAAAGAGGGATTTTAGCAAGAGCGTGGGGATCATTCACCTTTCAGCAATTGAACAAGTTTGACGTTCATCCGTAGAATTGGTACACATGGGGGCTTATGGACCACCCAAATTGGTGTGAAAATTGGTGCCCATTGTCTGACAGCAGCTGGCAGTTTCAAAGACATGAAAAACGGAGGTCAATTGCTTGCAATACTGAGAAGAGACAGTCCTGACAACGGTTTTGTGATCGTCTTGTTACTGGAGCCATCCATCAGGGTCAGAAAACTGCTTCCGTTGGATGAGGGCACTTCTAGCGCAGTGAGTCCTACTTACTTCTAGAGTCACCCAAAGCATCGGGTGAGGCAGTGATGGGAATCCCGCACAACTTGAGGGACTGTGGGGAGGTGATCAAAACGTGGTGCCGCATTTTGGATTCCGAGGATTGTATTTTGGTGAATTTCTTCCGAGATTCCAACTACAAGGAGCAGCTGGGCTCAACAACTGCCTTGGTGTGGCAAGGGGAAGTGGTGATGGTGCACACATTGGTTCAAGAAGTCGGCGGCATTTGTCATGACATCCACACGATTGACCTCTACTTGACTTGTTTCATATACTTTGACTTTATCTTTCAACTTCATGTATGGACGATATTGTACGCAGAGTTTTCGGGGTTTTGATATGTCAAGCAGCCTGGGCCTAGTGCTTTGGTATGATAATTTCAAAGAGATGCAATTTCACATTGAGCCAGTTTCCATTGGGGATGGAGGTGGCAGACAGTGAAGATCTTTCTGCAAGAGTTGCTCAACGAGGATTCCAAGGACTGCAAAGAATGGGTGCTGGGCGGTCCCAACGACTGGGGTCACAATGTTTGTGTGAAATAGCTTGCTTTTCCATGCTACTTGGAAAATATGGATCACGTGGATCATTTCTTGAATGGCAATCTGTGAAGCTGCTTGGGGCCATTTGCGGAGTCGAAACTGTCCAGAACCTATTATGTCTATCAATCAAAGTTGGCTATTCTTTGCTTCGTTGCATCTTTTCAAAGATCATTTAACCACCTTTTTCCTCAGTCAATTTTTTGACACATTGGTTCTATTCTACATACCCTCATTCGCAAGTAGAAATCCCCAAGTTGGGACTGCCAACCCATTTGTTCGTCCGGTTTTTTATCCCCACAGTCCGGAAACCCATTGAATATCTCAATTTATTCATCCTTAGTTCATCCTTTTTCATCACTTTTTCCCGAATTCTCTGACTATTTGTACATTTTTTGAGATTCCCGCCATCTCTCAAGGTCCACCTGCTTCATTATCTCAATTAATAATACCCAATGGATATTGAATACATCCCCCCAATGAATCCAGCAATGATATCCTCATCATTCCCCATGAATCCACCATCAGTCACTCCATCCCCACCGCTCTCAGCAGCGCCACTAGGACTCCGAGTCCAAGCGGCCCCGCTTCGATCGCCTGCGACACACCCTGCTGTGCTCGGAGCTGAAACATCTCTACACCGCCATGACGCGCACGAAGCACGTGTCACCTGGCTGGTTTTCTGCAGATGCGGAGTAGAGGGGGTGGATGTACCAACAGATCCTTTTTTCCACAAAACAGATGGTACAAAAAGATACAAACAGATCGAAGCATGTACAAACCTTAGGATTTATATGAGCGAAATAATAGAAACGAATATAATAAATGGGACATATTTGGGTCAACAGTGAACAGGAAAGAGTTGGGTAAACATAGTAAAGCTTGCCAGATGTACGTATGATATCATATGATGTACCTAAGATGTACCACTCTGTTTTCCAGCTACCCGCACTCTTCGGAAATTAATTTCTATCTGTTCTTGGTTGACTATGGAGACACCGTGTGATATCCCACCAGCTGTGACGAGTCGAGGCTGCTGATCATCGAGGAGGACAAAGAGCAGGCAGAGATGGACGGCCATTGGGATGTACCACAGAATGTAAGCGGGTCATGTAGTCATGTGGTTGGTTTCAGGGAATTTTGCAGAAACCATGGTTGTTAAATCTTGTTACACCATTACTAAAGGTGTTTCCGGTGATTCGTGGTTCATCCAATTCCGGGATGTGGAGGGAGCTTTTGAGGGATGGTGAGAACTTGGCTGTGGCGATTCAGACACATGTGCATTGCAAGCAACTGGGAGTCACACCACAGTGGAGACAAAACGACGATACTATCAAGATTTTGGATCCGTAGTCCCCCTGACACGTCAAGCAACACCTGTGTATATGTCCCAAAAAGGGGATTTAATACCTCTGCAAATGTCAGGCGTAGAACCAGCCGCAGCCAACAGCACCAAGCCTGTCAACTACTGTGTAGCAAATGTCAAGATGTCGTGTTTCACCCTTGGTTCGTGCTGCAGGGCTCTTGGTTGTCGTGTTTTCGTTTTTCACTGAATCGCAGTGGGCACAGAGCGTGGCAAAGTCCACGGTTCCTGTCACCGCATCCGGATATGAACGATGCTTGGCAAGATGCAAACGTCACCTTGCGCGGCTTGAGAGCCTCCTTGACCGGATCGTGCGGCCACGGCTGGAGTTTTTTGAAAGCGGTGGCAGGAAGTACTGGTTGCCTTTGAGTGCGAACGATGCTGAAATTGAGGAATGCGGCGAAGATGAGCTGGCATACTTGAGCGGATTTTTTGATGGAGATGGGTGCGTGAACTTGCAAAAAGATGGAACAATCCGACTTGTGATCTCGCAATCTGTTCGGGGGGTGGACGTGCTGCTTCGATTTCAAACAGCTTTTGGAGGCGGTATTTACTGGCTTTCTGATGGTTGTGGGCATTCAAATCCTCTTATTCAGTGGAAAATCGGGGGGGCAGCTGCAAAGCAAGTGGCGTTGTTGCTTGCCACAAAATCCTCCACCAAATGCTCACAACTCTCCTTGATGTCGAATGGGAATGTTACCCAACAGGACAAGCATTTAGCTCGCAGCCAGCTGAAAGATTTCAAGGATGAAGATGGGATACCGCAAAGATTTGTGGTCACATGGACGTACTTTGCTGGTTTCTTCGACGCTGAAGGGTATGTGAAGGTCGGCCAGCTATCAAACAGTGTTTGCCTTCAACTTGCGCAGAAACACTGTTCAGTTCTGCGGGCTTTGGTGTCATTCTTGGCAAAAGAGGGATTTGAAGAGTGGACAATCTACCCAAAGCAAAACAGATCTTTTTCCATGGAGTGTTCCACTACTTCCGTCAGCAAGAAAACCTTGTGCCAGCTTTTGACACATGGGTTGGGTCTCAAGCGTGAGCAGGCTCAGATTGCCTTGCAGCTAAATACAAGCAACCGTGTGGAGGTTCGCGAGAAATTGTCTCAACTCAGTGGGCAGCAAAGTCGCTACAGACGCCTGGATGCTGAAGGAATGGAGAGGAGTGCGGAGATCAATAAGCACCAGAATCGCATCCGCAGGTGCCGAAACGCAACCAAACTGAAGTCGCTGAAAAAGGAACTAAAGAGGCTGCAGGATGAGCACAACCTCAAGAACTTGTGATACTGGTGCAGGCTACGGAGCTCTGACATCCGCAGGTTGATAAATGAAGGTGCTTATTTGATGCCAAAGGGCCAAATTCAAAGTGGAAAAGCTGGTGCTCTTGTCCTAGGTTGTTTGGAAAGTTAAGGCGCAGGAATGAACGGTGCTGACGAGACACACAGAAGCTTTTTGGATGCACATTATTTGTTGATATTTGTTGTGTTATTTTCTTGTTATTTGGAGATCGGAAGGCTGGGTTTTTGTGTTGAAGAGACTGGTGTTTCATGGTGTTTCCTGGTTGGACCCCTCCAAGCAACAACTCAAATATTTGGATGACAAGTTAATCTTAACGTGATTAACCCAAGCCCAAACCATCCCAGCCATCAACCATCTGGGGACCATTTTATAGACCTCATCGGGACCGGATAGGGGCATGCCGAATGATAGAGGTCAATTGGGGACGGGATGTTTTATTCAATTTTAAATTTCATCAATTACTGGTTTGCCCCATCGCGGGCTTCAGTCAATTGCCAGAACTTGCGATACTCTTAGTAGTCCTTAAGTTTGCAGCCAACCTTTCCCTCAGAGCCCCTGTGTATGGAAATTTGGCCTATTATTGCATCACTTGCCGATGAATGTTGGTGTGTCTCAAATATAGTTTGCCTTTGGATCCTGGATTGAGCTTTTCCACTGGCCCCACTGCTTACCTGACTCTATTGGGTTTAATGGATCCAACCGTCCTGCATGAGCCGACAGGCGGATCACATGTTTGAGTTGTGGAAGAAGATGGACCTGGTGAACTTCGGTCTGATGCAGGAGGAGAATGCCGAGGCAGGTCGGTAGGCATGTTTAATACCTTTACTGATTGATGTTGGGAAACAACTGGACAGTTGTATCATTTAAGACTTTCATGAGTTTGTGCACGTTCTTATATTTTGCCGGCTTGAGGCCAGACGTTTGATCCACGAGCACGCCGGCAAGAATCGAGGAAAGGACTCCTGGTGCAACATGGGCTACAACTTGATGAAGAGGCGGGGCAATCCGTTGAACATAGCTGCGAATGGCCAAGGTTGTGATTATAGTGAGAATGCCCTCAAGGAAGAAAAGCGAAGGAATGGAACAATTTGAAATCCAAAAGAAACACATGCTTTTTTGTATCTTTTTGTAGTCCTCAAAGCCTTGAACTTTGGTGACTTTAAGGTGGACAATTGGCATTTTGCAAAGTGGCTTTGCAATCACCGGTCCAAATCTCAAGCTCTCCCAGCCATGCCCAGGCAACTGTACCGACAGGCCCAGAGCGCCTTCCAGCGCGGCGAAGATGAGAACATGGCGAAGATTTGCGAAGCTTACATCCTGGCGCAGGAGGCGGCACGAACAATGGAAGAACAAGAGGCTGAAGGCTGGAACTGCTTGGCCTCCCGATTGGTTTCTGGCCAGCTGGTCTGAAGGAATCATGACATGTTGCTTTTACATGTTTTTTATCCTAAAATCCCTGGTCAAGTTTTACATACGTCGGTTCTAAGTGAAGTGATCCACGATATAATATGGCATCCGGCGCTAGTTTCGGCAAAGAAGAGGTGCATACTATTGCCTTGGGTACACGTATCATTGCGTCATTGTCTACCAGCTTGACCTGCCACTGTCGCAGGCGTGCGTCTCTTCCAAGAAGCCGCCGAGCTCTTCGGGCAACGCGGCGCGCAAGAGGAACAGGCGCAGTGTTTGCTGCAAGGCCAACGACCTCTGCAGGTGGGGCAGCTTGGTATGATGATGTGAACTCAGTTGAGCTGGAATGGGGTTGCTTTTCCTAGGTAGTTTCTGGACATAGATCAGGGTATATAGAGATGAATTCGCCAATGTTTGGCCAAAGTTCAACCCTTGGAACCAGCAACATTTGTTTGGCAATCCATTGTCCATTAGATCCCTTCCTCCTAGCATTAAACACCACCAACACTGGAAACCAAGATCAATAGATCCAATACAAAACCCTTTTTTGATTTGTTGCCTCCCTCTTGCCAAACATCCTCCAACGACCTGGTAACTTCCCCGCAGGCGGCCAAGATCTTCGAGGAGCTGGGAGATAAGATTAAGGCAGGGCAGTTGGGAATGGTGGAGGCCTACATATTTTTCCGGATTCGCTGGGTCGATGAGTTTTTGATTTCTCCAATGGGAAATCCAATGCTTAGGATATTGTTTCTTTCTTTTTCCCGGGGAGGGGTCCTGGATTTATTGTCAAAATTGGATCTGGTTGGGGGATCTGAACCAGCACCGACCAGCACAGATGGAGATTTGGCAAGCATGAAGAAGCAAACCCGATGAGGGAATTTACCGGGCAATTTTGATCTGCATCATTTAATCATTTCCAACTGGGTCTTCTATCGGATCAAACCTCATGAATGATGGCAAATGGCCAGGGAATGGCCAGATATCACAGAACGGGCTCAACCAATCATTGGGACCTCCCGCTGACAAGGGATGAAATCACCCAATTACTAACCCTGGATCCCATTTTCCAGCATCATCCCAGTGGATGCTTGGTGAATTTCATCTCCATTGTACCTCCACTGATAGGACGGGTGGCACAACCCACAACCAGCCTCTGCAGGCCGCGCAAGCCTACGTGGTGGCCGGGCAGTACAGAAAGGCCGCCAAACTCTACGAGGAGGCGCAGCACGTGCGGGAGGCCGTGGAGAACTTTCTGCAAGCTGAGCCTTGGCACGTGTTGTTTTGCATCGCAGTTGGGGGGAGTGGAAGATCCTGGGCACACCTGGATTTAACCATCGAAAGTGGGGGTTTAAGCGCCAAACATGAGATTTACCCACCAACATATTTGAAAAAATGGAGAGCCACCGATGTTATGCCATAGACGATGGTTAACAGGATGTTCCAAGAAAACATGGTCTAGGCTGGCAAATTTCAAATTCCAATGCTTGGATCGTGGAAGTCTAAGATGGAACCTGAAGAACAGGATGCTCACTTTGATCTTCCTACTGGATGTGCGACGATGCTTGGGGATATCCACTCTGAAAAAAACCTCTCTAAGTCTAAGATTGCGTAGTTACTGTGCATGTAGTACTGTATGACCAGCCGTTTGTGGTTCCATTTGGCCCTCATTTTGTGGCCTTATACACACCTGTGGAAATATACGTTCATTCAATTTCAAGAAATCACCAAAAACTGTTATGACATCTTGATGGAAAAAGTGCAGGCATTTATTGCATGTATATATATATATATATGCACATACATGCACACATACATGTATCTAAAGACATTTTAATTGTGATGCTTCTTGTTTGCCTTAAAAATTGCCCAGGTTTCCCACCTTTCCATCTGGGTGTTGCTACCCCGCCTTCCGCCTGAAACGCCCCATTTCAAGGACGACGTCGACAACGTGAAGCGCTTGGTGTCTGAGGCGCACAGCAATGACACCCTGAGCACCGAGGAGTGCTTTCGATATTTGCAGGACAGGGCGTTGGAGTATCACTGCTGGGGGAAGGTGGTGTCAAGGGAGGAATCCACTGGTTAGATATCGACAGAAATTGCTGCATCATTTTTTTAAATAGGAAGTTCATGTTGGATTTCGTCAGGCATGCAGGTTTCAGGAGTTTTGATTTGTCTCAAACCCTGCTGTGAAGGTCCTTCCGAATCAAACCCACAAAGGGCAGTTCTCGCCTCCTTTTGATATGACGCAGGACACCGATGCCCACGATGTGGCGGGCGAATTGTTCTTCAAGGAGGGAAACTATGAACAAGCTGCGTCCTGCTTTCAGAGCCTTGGGTAATTCACAAAAGCGTCTCAACTGACATGCCACTCATCGGAACTTTCGGCGCCTTCATACTTCCACGGTATGAACATATGAAATGCGTCTTGGAAGGTCCCAAGATTCCTTATCTAAGTGATTGGTGTGCCTCATCCTGCATGTTGGACTTCCTCAAAAAGCCATTCAGCTGCAGCTCAGGAGCGCTGGACTCCTGCAAGAAGAGGCAAAGTGCCACTTGGTAGTGAAGATTTTGGAGCCCATACATGAAGACCTAGACCTTGGACAGAGGTTCAACCTGAAGGTTGATCCATTCTTGGAAGACTGGTTTGCCTGAAACATGTTGAAATTTGAGTTCGTTTTGTTCTCCTAGATTTGCTTACAGGTTTATGTTTGCGACTTGTGGTTGCTGCATTCTTCCCGATACCAGTTTCTAGTCAGTCACTTCCATGCCCTGAACATGGATCGCGACCTAGAGGTGAGATATCCTTTTTATTCCTTGTTGACATTTCTCGAATCGCTGCCCAACAAAAATATTCTGAACTGGTCTGCTTCAGGGACGCCATCGTGTGTTTTTTCCGCATCCTCACCATTGTCACCAATTTGTTGATGACGTCCCCACTTTTTGTCGTGGAGAATCACTTTTTTCATCAGTAAAAGTCTTGAGGATGTTTCCGGCGAAGCGTCCCAGGTTACCTCGAGTTGGGTCAGCCCCTGCTGGCAGCAAATAGGCTCAGTGCCAGTGAAGATTCGGTGCCTTGACCATGACCAACGGATAGTGGAGAAGATCAACGGAATCAATGGCCCATTTTGTCATAAGCAACCCCCAAATTTTGGAGTAAACCATGTTTTTCGAAAAAGACCTTGGGCCATTTTTAAAAGTGGCTCCCATGGGTTTCCTTCAGATTTTCCATGTTCTTGGAGGGCATGGACCCCACTGGGCTCAGGGGGAATTGCTCCAAGCCGCCAACCTCTACAGTGAGTTGCAGGCAAGGGCGAGGGATAGGCGTTTGCAAGAGTGAGTCGGAGAGTGAGTCTGCCACGTTTACATGGCAGAATGGCCATCTTTAAGCCCCAAAATTCATTTTTCATTCAGCAGCTGTTGAAGAGCTCTTAGTGCTGACATGCACAACTGTAAAAAGTGACTCGGCCATTGCTGTTAATAAACAAGGATCGGACGCAGTCAAAAAAACAAGATCCTTCATGATCCTTCAACTGTTTAAGCCAAACACATCCAAAAAGACCTGCTGGGACCAAGGAGGAGGCCAAAGAGGTGAAATGCTGCAGGGCCATTCTGGAGCCACTTGGCAGCTGTTGGTCGGTAGGTTCTGGTGGTTGGGGGTAGCAGATGGCCTGCCAAAAGGGTTGAAGAAACTTGCACACGTCGTGCATTTTGTTTTGTTGCTCTTGCGGCCTGTAGCTTTTGTATGTTTTTTTTCTAAACCAAGCTCTTGAGAGATCTTGAAAGATCTGAGAATTGGTTTGGGCAAAACACTACAAGTAAGTCCTTGGACCTGGTGTAGTGTTTGAACTTGTTAATTTGTTTTACAGTAACCAGCTTAGCACCTGATCATAGCTTCCTTCCAGCATCTTTCTGGGTGGGCCATCACCTTAGGATGCAGAGGATCGACGAGAATGACCTGATGCTGGAGCGCTGCATTCGGCTGCATCAGAGGCCAATTTGGGGCCTCCAGGGGTCAGATCCCACCTGGGAGGCTTGTGATCAAGAACGATTTTGGGAAAGAAATCAACAGGAAGCAAAGATGGAAGATATCGTGTATGGAGATATTATGATATATTAGGTGAATATTATGTGCATAAAAAATCAGAAATATGTTTCGATATGCCAGTTCTTGAGCCTGTCACTTCATTTTATCAATTTTTGCTTTCAGCGAAGGCCAAGAATCACCAACAAAAAGCCACAAAAGTAGACCAGGTGAACAATTGAAAATTTAAACCAAATTCCTACTTTGAGATATCAACCAAGGCAATGTATGCCAATCTCTATTTCAGATGTCCAGCGGCTTGTCCACTGGACCAAGCTCAAAACGATGTCCGCCTCTCAGGCTCGAGGAGTGGCGCAGTGCGGCACAGCTCTTGGAGAAGACGGACGTAGCGCAGAACTGGGCGACGGCTGTGACATACTACGAGAAGGCGAGGGTTGGGGTTTCGTTGGGAATGTTGGGATCATTGGATACTTTTCTGGAAATCCAACATGGCAACGGAACATTCCCCATTTATAGAAATGGTATGAAATGATCGTCCATGACATCATGATATTCCCATGAAAACCTTCATTTCATGGGAATTTCCCGGCCAGCCGTGTTTGATGACTGGAGAGTAAAGGAACATCCAATTCTGGGATCGGATTAGTGGGCCTGGGGTAGCTTTACGAACCCATCATGACCTACCCTAGTGCAGGAGCTATCATCCAAGATTTCCAGCTACTTCACGTGTCTGTTACGAAGCTTTATGATATAATGTGATTTCTAGACACCGCCCAGCTGCAAATCTCATGAAACTTCGCTAGCTTTTCGATGCGGCGATGTTGTTCGGCTGTGGTTTCCATTCATGATGCATCATGATGCCATTGGTTTCATGTGGCAATGGCAAACCCAAAAGCACAGAAAACATCAGAAAACCAGATTTTTTGAAGATTTATAACCCTGCCAGCGTTGCAATTGTGCATTGGTTGGGTCTCCCGTTCCCTCGGCTTGTCAGGTGAAATGTTTCGAGGAAGCCGGGCGAGTCTGCGAGCGTCTGGCGCCGAAAGACATGGACGGCAATCCAAATGTCAACAACCCATGGTTGCACAAGGCGCGGTTGATACAGCCTAGACACGGCTGCAGCTAAGATTCTAAGATACCCTACAGCAAAGAAACCGGGCAAGGGGAGGTCTCCATTTGCAATATTCGAAGCTCTTCTGCACATTAGAGGTTTCCATGAAAAGGTTGGATCGGCTACCCATGGGCCTGAGGAGCTTTGCTTGATTTTGCCAGTGGCTCCGATGGCCGCATAGAGATGGATTCCCTGAATGATCGGAGGTTCAATGATGGTACATGACAGGGAGAAAGGTTCCTGTCCTTTCCTGCTCTTCTCAATTTTCAGCAGTCAACTGCCGCGCCACGGGATCCATCTAGGGACCCTTCAAATGAATCCACGATGCTAAGCTTGATCCGGGGCACCACCATCCTCCAGGCCTTACAGCTCTACCGGGAAGGTGGTCACACTGCAAATCAGCTTCGCGTTTTGGAGCACTTGGGCCAGTGGCAGGCGGGGAATGGATTCGAGGTTGGCTTACTGCAGCATTCATTGGCTGCCTTTCAAAAATTGCAGCAGCTTTTCAATGCTTTTTCCACCAGTTTCAAAGGCACCACTACTGGGTCTGTAGCATTTGCTTCGCACAGTTGTGGGTCATCACTACTCAGTTGGAGCCCATTGCAAGTCCCCCATCTTCAAGAGAGGTGTAGGGTGACATTGCCGGCCCCATTCTCGCCCTGCTGGTCACCACTGCTTGGTTTGACGGAGCAGATGAGCAGTGTTCAAAACCCCGGTTGGTTGATAAGTTTTCGTACGAACTGGGGAATATCACAATCCAGGGGAATCCAAACCGTATAGTGAAACAACCGATGGGCTTAAACCTCGGATCTTCTTGGTAAATTATACCAACTAACTGGGGAATATTGCAATATATCACAATCCAGTAGGGGAATCCCTATTGGCCAAATCTTCTCAGGAGTGCGGCCAGCTGGCGCGCAAGTTGAAGGATTTCACTCGCGCCGCGGAGTTCTTCCTGAAGGTCGGGGACTTCAAAGCCGCCGTGGAAAGCCGTTTGGACGCCAAGGACAGGGCCGCAGAAAGCACTGGATTTTGAGATTTTGGGATTTTGGGTTTGGAGAATGTTGGAGATTTGATGAGATTTAAGTGTTGCCATTCTTCTCCGGCAGAATTTTGATTTGGATATTTTTCGATGCTTGTGGATGGTTATAGATGTGTTTTTTTCAATGGCCATGGATGTCATGGGTTTTGGCAGTGACCTGTTGCTGATGCAACAGGACTTCGGAGGAGCGCACAGCCTCCTGAAATCAACTGGCTTCCCGAAATCAGCTGGCATTGCGGAGATGAAGCTGGAGATCAGGTGCTTAGAAGGCAGGGCCCCAACGGCCCCCGTGGGTGATGGATGTGCATCAACATGGATCAACATAGGTCAGCTGCAAAGGCGGGTGTAACAGATATTTACACTCGATGATTCGTTATTTGGATTCTGACTGGTGCTTAGTAGGGAATGGGGGAATGACCTATAATAACCATTAATAATCATCCCATTCCCCCATTCCCTACTAAGCACCAGTAAGGATTTATTTGGTGATTTCTGGGTCTTTCTGGAGCCAGCTGTCAGACCTTGTCAGACATACCAGCAACTGGTCCGCTCTTCCCGTGCTGGAGGCCTTCAGAAGTATAGTGAGGCTGCGCGCATCTACATGAAGATTTTGCCAGAAGGCGTGGTAAACTCTTGGCTGCCACATGCTGCTACATGTTGGTGGTACATGTCTTGCCATGAAGCCATTATGAGATATCAGCCATCTTTTCATGTCTCTTACCAGACGTCGTTGATCACTTTTGTCTTGTAACCGGGCGGAGATATGTCGATGTCTAGGGCATGTGATTGCATCAACGTTTATCTATATATACACACATTTTTTTAACATGATCATTACATTGTGTAACTTCTTTCTTTGGTTTTCTTCATCCTACGTAAGATTATAAGCCTCATTGTCTAGTATTTTCATGGGCATGAACACCACCAACCAGATACCAACCAGAGCGCATCGGAAGGTTGGCAACGTTCACTAGGAACACCTGGGTTCGCCCAAACATGTGAGACATGCCCCAAGATGGCAATTGTAGTCCGGACAATTTAAATTGATGATCAACTGGGATTTGGGGGTGTTAAAATTTTCACAGCATCCTCATTCAATGCATTGGCGATTTGGCCCAGGTGCTGAGCGTGCTAAGATGGCCCTGAAAGCCTTCGAATTGGCGATGAAGTGCAGAGAGATCTATGGCAGCAGAAAGGTCCAGGGTCACCCGAATTTCGGAATCTAGATTCATCTTTTTGCTTCACCAGTTGGATCAACATGGTTCAAACTTCGGCGCTATGCATGTGAGTGGAGGAGCTTCCAAATTCACAGGCGTCCTTTTCTTCTCGGAATTCAGAATCAATGCTTCCTGCAAATGCGAGGAACATCATCTGGCTGGAACCCCAACCTTTGCACTTGCAGCAGGGTGTCCCAACCAAGGACTTCAAAAGACTTTTTCACGGAGTTTTCCCACGAGATGCCAGACGCCAAGATTGCAACTCGGACGGATTCAAACAGTATTTAGTTGCATGAAATGGATATCTTTGTCATTCTTTGGCTATTTGGTCACATCAAACAAGTCCTTTTCGATGTCTCCAAGCCACCAAAGGATCTACGGAACCCACCCTCCACCGAGACCAGCACCAGGCGCTGCAGTACTTTTTGGAGGTGGCCGATGCGGAGCAGATCTGTGAGCAGCTGATGAAGCTCGAGACGCTTGGTGGATGTTGGTCGTTGTGTTCTCTGATTGGGATTTTATTTTGGGATTTATTGGGTCATGGGTGGGCATAGATTGATAGATTGCTGATTGATAGATTGATAGATGAGGCGAGATTGGATTGGTACACAGCTGTCTGTATTGATTGGTCTTCCATGAGTAGCAATCATTGGTAATTTCCAGTGTTTCAGTTACATACGCTTGTATGATCTTGTATGATCATTGGAATCATTGGTTCTGAACATGAAGTGGCCTTACAATGCGACTGTTAGTTGCCTGCTTTACGCAGTCACCCTAAAGCGTAGTTGAGGAATCGCTCACCACCGATGCCCAATGTGTGAATTTGAAACCGTTCTGGGGATCCCCAATTTTCCGACAGGGCCAATTTTTTCAACATGGCAAGAAGAACAAATCCTGTCCTGCCGTTTTGTTTTCAGTCCTCACACGTGGCTTCTAAATTCTTCTACCCAGTGATGGCCATTTAGCCATTTGTATTTCAAGTTCCGAGGGGATTCTATTTCCAGGTACATCTGATTTGTACCAAGCTTCAATGAGCTGATTATGATTCCCCTGGCTCTTCAGGAAGCATCTGGCGGCGGTAGCAGCTGCTTCCATCCTGGGAGAACCTTTGAAAGCCATCCAGCTACTGGATCAGAAGCGAGTCCAGGAGCAAAAATTGGGCGACATCCTTCAACTGATGCAGGGAATTGGAGTTGGGATCATTAGCAATTCTCTATGTCACTATTGCATACTATTGCATACTATTGCTATTTTGGATTACTGTTTGGAATTCCCACTACTTTTGGGGTTTCCAACGTGTCACTATTTGAGCTTCACAGCTTCCTCATAGGTTCTGTTGGACCAATAGGATCGCGACTGGTGGGTCCTGGAAATCCTCTTGGTGGCGACGAAGCAGAATCTGGGCGCCTCGGAGCATCCATGTGACCTGGGTTGAAAGTTGATGGAAGACCTGAAGTCAGTGAAGTCAATTTATCCTGCTTGGGTCTCTCAACTGGATTCAAATTCGGACTTCAATTTCGGACTGCCCTTTCGAATGGAATAAGGCCCCAAAAGCCATGCTACATCCTGACAGATGCGCCATGAGCTGGCACATACCCTTTCATTATCTCTTCCAACCGTGCCCCGAGTTTGCAGAGGACGAGACAAGCTCTTGCCTCTTCTGGACCACGTAAATGATTTGTGGGAACGTGCCCAGGACAGGGCCATCAATTGAGATGTGCTGTGCGCCCAGGGTTGGTGTTTCCATGGCAGGTTGTGAGATGGTAAGACGTTTGCCACATTTTGCCACTGAGTTTCAAGAGAACATCCCAGTACCAGTCCTTTCCAAGGTGGTTAAAGGCTATATTTCTTCTATTTTCTTCTTCCATAGTTTGGCAAAACTAAACCCTTGCATTGCAGCTGCCCTTGAAACCAGGAACTTGAAGACATCGCCTATCTCGACTACGTCGACTCGGTGATCTCCAGACGGTGCGGGAGGAAGCAAGGGAAGAGCGAGCAGCTTGGCGTGGATCATGGAATGGGTGACCCAGGCTCGAGAATGGTGCATAGACTACCTAAAGTTAACTATAGACATCCAAAATTTTGGCAGGGCTGCTTTTTTTGGGTGGCCAGCGCCAATACAATATGATGTGATAAATTGATGAATAAATAGCTCGCATCAATGGCGTTTCGCCTCCGGAGCTAATATTGACATCGGCTCGCCAGCTAGAAGTGAGAGGCCTGTTTTTCTTCGGAAGCCTGTTTGCTACAAGCATCAAAATTGTTGGTACTACTGCAGTTGATCAAAATTGGATGCTTACGCAAAGTATTCAACATTGCCTTGACATACTGTTGCATACAAAGTCAGATCTCTTGCTTTACCTAGAAGCACAGTACCGGTATTCATGGCATTTTATTGTCATTAATATGTAATACCATATGCTATTGCAATTAGTAGGTAAATAAATGTATCCATGTCAGAATGCTTCATTGTTATCATACTGTTTTATATAGGTGTGGCCTCGCGGGAATTTCTGGGATCTGGGCATTTGACCAGCTGAGGCTTCGCAAGTCCTGGACGCAGGCTGGACGGAGGGGTTTTGGGTACCAGCTTGGGTGATCAAACGTGGCTATGGGAAATCACCTTTTGAGATCCCCTGTTTGAATCTGCTTTCACTGGTGATGTTTGGGTTGAATGAGGGTAGACTTTGTTGAGGCCGTTAGATTTTTCATTGATCATTGATGTTGCCCAGGCACAGGGAAAGTTGCAGGAAGTGGACAGCCTTGCGTTCTGTCAAGAGCTTGCTTTACATGGGAGCGCTCCTTGGCTGTGGCACAGCCGTGTTGAGGTCGACCCTGATGAGATAACTATGACAACTGCTGTTCGTTAATGTTGAAAATTGGTCATATGGTTTCTGAGTGTTTCTGAACAGGGGCATGTCGAATTTGTTCCCAAAAATATCATGCATCAGCATGTCACATGAACAGGGCACAGACATGTACAAAAACTGGAGAGTAGTTCTTATTCCTAGCTGCTTATGATATTAGTAATCCAATCGCGAAATCAATGTCTCCTCCCATTCAAGGCTCCCAGTTGGGCCTTTGGTTGACTTCAGCTGGCAAGGAAAAGGATCTGACTTGGACGCTTCAACAACTGGATTGGTACATTGAAGAGGCACACTATGGAAAGCTGCAGATGACCTGGATTGACCTGGCTGCTATGGGGCGCGGATCAATGAACAACCTTACTGTACAGGACATTCTGGATGTTTTCTGTTGAAAAGTTGCTGGCAACAGGGTGGCCCAGACGCACACACACACACACACACTTGGATACAGAAGGGAGATGATGACAAGATGAAATTATTGCTCCTAAGCTCATTTGCCTATCGGCAAGCAGGTTCTTGGGTTAGTCTGTTCCCATGACGAAGCAGTTATGCTGGAAGGGCCAATTCCAGTATCCCATCTTGCTGCCTAGCTTTGTTAGACCAGGTCAGCAGCAAGATGCCTGGTCCCCCTGCTCACATGTAAATGTGATTGTTGTTGACCCTTTGTTGCAGGGTTTCTCACACATTCACACGCAAAGAATAGCGGGTGAAATCGGACGAACAGGGCGGATTCTCCACTGGTTGTTCTTCGCAGCGGAGGTCTTGCGAATGTCATGGTACAAACAGACTGGCAAGGGCGTGAAGGAGAGCAAAGAGATTCGCAGCCTTCTGGAGAGGTACTACCAGGTCCTCAGTCTTCAAGTAGAGAAGATTGCCAGAATCGT
The DNA here is from genome assembly GCA_003297045.1 of Symbiodinium sp. clade C Y103. Taxonomy (NCBI): domain Eukaryota; class Dinophyceae; order Suessiales; family Symbiodiniaceae; genus Cladocopium; species Cladocopium sp. clade C. The sequence continues at coordinate 238,812 of BGPT01001442.1, read as the reverse complement.
CATCTAACATGGGCCACAGTTTATTTGCAAGATTCTGCCGCCATCCTTTCTTTGTTTTGCCCATGGCACCGGCATCGGCAGGCGACACCAGATTTGCACCAGGTCTTTTACGAGACGCTCAAATGGCTGGAACTCCCAGTGCTGGATCAGAAGAAGGCGACTCGCTAGGGAGATATTGGGCCGAGTCTGGGTCAACCAATGCGGATTTCGCCACTCCCAGTGGGGATTGAACCAGCAAGAACTTGGAATATTTTCCCACCGCAAGATAGGCGATTTATCATAAGTTGTCCACCTAAAAATGCCGACTTGACCACGTTTGACGCATTTTTTGGATTTGGGGGACACCTCCATGGCCGGAAGAAACATCAGCCCAGGTGATCCCTAGATGCCATCGACTCGCAGCGAAATGCCAGGAGGTTGCATGGCGGCAGCACGCTAGCCATCGCAACGGACGTTTCTAAAATCGAGCCCCTACTACTGGAGTAGAACAAGCAAACATGTGGGGGTAAACCCTTGAAATACGGTAACCGCCTCGCCTGTGCACGGGATTTGGGCTCGCCTGTGCACGGGATGCCCGGACTCGCTTGTGCACTGGATGTGCCTTCATCATCATCATCATCATCATCATCATCATCATCATCATCATCATCATCATCGTCATCGTCATGATCATGATCATCATCATCGTCATGGTTTAGGTTCNTCATCATCATCATCATCATCATCATCATCATCATCATCATCATCATCATCATCGTCATCGTCATGATCATGATCATCATCATCGTCATGGTTTAGGTTCCCTTCCCGCGCGGTTTTCCCTGTTCTCCCCTGTTCCCCCCCCNTTGCTTTCATGTGCGCGGTTGAGCCTGGATCCTGTGCGGGTGAGCCTGGATCTTGTGCGCAGATGAGTCTGGGATCCTGTGCGCCGGTGAGTCGCTTTCATGTGCGCCAGTGAGTCCCCTACCNATCCTGTGCGGGTGAGCCTGGATCTTGTGCGCAGATGAGTCTGGGATCCTGTGCGCCGGTGAGTCGCTTTCATGTGCGCCAGTGAGTCCCCTACCCTCTATACGATCCACGGTTGTTGGTCTATTGGTCTATTGCACCTACGTCCTTGGGACGGCTTATTATTGGGTAAGGCCCTGCATTTGAGAAAGAATATGGCACATCCAAGAACACACAACCTGCAGTCATACGCAGGATGATGACCCCAATTTGGTTTTCATATGTTCAGACTGGGTTGAACACGTCAGCTGGTTGCAATCCAAAGTCTTTCAAATTGTTTGTTCACCATGTTGATTCGATATGCCTAGGCCAAGCAAGTATTACCTCTGGTTGAGTCATGTTGAGTGTCAAATCCAGCATAGTTGCAAGAACTCAGGTTGACCCCTCACACCTTCACGTTGTTGTACAATGTTGTACTCCTAGCTTGTAGTTTACCTAATTCAAATCCAAAGCTTGAAAAACTAGTCGCTAACTTCTGAGCAGTTGGGCAAGTGAATCTGCAACTAGTGCTGCATTGTATGTTATATGTTTTTCCCCCTCACCCCTATGAGAATCGGTTGGGGCCTCCAACAGACTCATACCCCCTGCTCTCCTGATGGAAAAGACACCAGCGCAAACTGCTTTAGTGGTAGACCTGCTCATTTTGGGTTCTTCGGGAATGCAGTTCTTGGCTTCTTGACAAACACGGAATGTCAGAAGCATTGTGCGGGATAGTATGGTATGGTGGCAAAAACTATTGAAGATGGTTAGTTGATATTTCGGAATAGCATGGTATGGTATGGTACGGCACTGTGCGGTATGGTATGGAAAGCATTGGAAAGCATGCTATGATGGTCAATCCTTCGATGGAATGTCAACTCAGCCAGCAAGCCAATCGATTGATCAATCCACCCCCAAAAACAACCAACATCTTCCAACATCTCCACATCCAAACATATCAAAACATGTCAAAACATATCAAAACATCAAAAAATCATCTTCCAGCCCTACATAGATGACATTTTATGACACAAATCAGAACCAGATAAGAGGATTTCTCTCCGGCAGGTTACAGGCTTCTCTGGCGTGGTTCAACTGGATCCCAGCGCCATCCTGTTGGACTTAGAGGATGGGCACCAGGTGTGGGATGGAAGCCACGAGATCTGAAGCCGAACGTGGAAGGCAAACTTGGCAGTTTTGAGGAGGAAGACTAGCGAACGAACATCATTTGTGTTAGTTTTTGCTTGTTTGCGAGTTTTGAAGGGGGGAGTTGAATATGATGATTTTAACATATCTTAACATCCTTAACTCCAAACGTTCAGTAAATTTGCGGTAGCTGGTATCATGGGCGTGCCCACATTTTTTTGCTGGCCAGATGCATGGGTTTCAAGTTCCGAATGCATCTGCATGCGGGATTGGTGTGGCTAGCGAACTGACTGAAGAATCGATGCTGTTGATGCTGCTTTCCCACACGCAAGGCTGGTATGCCAAGAACACCCATCGCTTCAGGTTCCCAATGCGAGCGTTGAATCAAGTTGCTTGAAAGAAATCCCTTTTCCTCTTGACCCAGGGCAGAAACTGCATGGATCTGCTGAAACCCATCTTCAACGGAATCCTCAAAGGTACTGAAAGGATTGCAAGGCCCAACCCCTGCAGATCCCACCGTTTCCACGTAGGGTTCACCAGAGGAGTGTCGCTTGGAACTTCTGCAAAAGTTGGACAGTCTCTGAGCCTTGGACCTTGGGTCATGTTGGCCACTGATTCCCGGGCTTCAAAGCGCCTACATCAGTGCACTGGCGATAAAAATCACATGTATATGACACTATGTGACCCATTCACCTACCACTTTTATCCATGGTTTAAATTGTTTTATATAACCAATTCTATCATTTCTTGCTGATAGTTTCAGCCTTCCGTGCAGGGCTTCCCTTTGTTTCAACCTCTTTGAACCGTTGCCCCGTTGCGACGAAGGCAAGAAAGCGGAAGACTTCTGCAAGCCGCCGGGGCTCTGGTTGCGCGCCATGGCGGCCGCCGAGGAGCGAAAGGTGGACTTCAAGGCGCCTGCAAGTCGGGATGAACCATGGGAGATGCGAAGGTGGAGCAGGTAGCGCACTCAAAAAGTGACATCAATAAATAAGAAAAACCATAGACATCCATAGACATTTCATGGAAAACTATGCATACATGAATATGTATATATATATATAATATATATATATATATTATATGCAATGTAACTGGTGTTACGCCTACTTACGCAACAAAGGTGAAACCATCAACAACATAGTGATGGGGATAGCTGGTTCACGATCAGGGGTTTTCCAGGATGTTGCAGATGATATCTACCGCATCATTTCAAGTTGTAAGTACTTCAAGAATCGCAAAATTCCAATCGGGAATGTTTTTGGGCATCTGCTATCTGCGTACAGACTCATCCCGCGTAGTTTTTGACCTATCTCCATACCCGTTACCCCATCATTGCCCATCAAAACACGACCATCATTACCGCAACCAGAGCAGATGTCGCGGCTGAGAAAGCCATGGGCTCACAGTTGAACAGTAACAGCTAGTGATAGCAGTTCAGCTTGAATGTATGAGTTACATCAGCACAACGAACCCCTGATTTCTGTTGGACAGGATGGCTTCCACTCCAGCTTGCGGGCATGGGCATCCCGTGGGAAAGGATACCTCAGTCAAGAGGTGTCAGGGACTTAAACCTTTTTGAATGGTGGGAATCTAACAGCTGCGGCTTCAGCAATGCTTTCAGCAATGTTCAACATACAATGACTCCAATGACTGCACGCCGATCGTCGATTTGATGTGGCCTAGGACCGGCATCCTAAGATCAATTTATATCAATCTCATAAGGTCATATTCAGTCATTTTTTCTCTTCCCCTTCTCCCATGCAATGTCGTTCAGGAGATGACATCGATTGATCCTAAGATCCTATCCGAATGATATTGATATCAACATATGATAAATTTTGATAAATCTATATAAATATATGCTGTATATATATATATATGCACATATATGCATGATATACTGTACGATATCCATCCCATCTCTAAACTCCTCATCCGTGCTTGCCTTGGTTGACGCTTCCAAGGAAGCAAATGATCCCGGAGGCCGTGAAAGATCTCTGGCAGAAAGCGCGGCAGGATGCGGAGCGCATCCTGAGGATCGGCAGTTTGGGAAATGGCTGAGATTACCGGAGGTATCCACAGACGGTATCCTCTGGATTTCATAGGATTTTGACGGGATTCTTTTGGTGATTCATAGGGATTTATAATGATTTATAGAATGGGACGTGCCCTCTGGTAAATCAACAATTTCGAGCCTGAAAATAGCCATTGTTTGGTGGTTCCACTCATCTTCCAACCCCGATTAATGCCAGGGTCGTCATGTTAATTTACCAGAGGTTCCAGGTGGTATAGCCAACTTGGGTATTTTAAAAACATATAAAAACTCAGGTGCTGGATGGTAATCTTGACACATTGCTTGGTCATGGTTTGGTCATGCTTGGTCCATCCCCTGCATGTGACAAGCTGCAGACCACCTGACAACATCAGTTCACAGCTGCCACGTGCCAGGAACAAACGTACCACGAGCAAAGAGTTCAAGGACGTAGCCCAGACACTCCAGCGGATCATCAAGGAGATGGTGACTTGTCATCACACCTGCAGCAATACACTACAATACCATCAAGCATCAGGGTCGGTCTTGAATTTCCCTAATCTGCTTGAGGGTTTCATCCTCATTTGTAGAGGGCAGAATATTCGCCACATCTTCCGTATGACGGAAATGTTGCCTCCACACTTTGGAATGAAGTTCTCAGGTCACACTCCTCCGGGAGGCGGGCTCCTACAAGGAGTCCATCGCGCAGTCGCTCAGTGATCTGGTACTGGAGGAGCCCCTCGTTCCGCTGGGGGGGCAATCAGCTTAGCACAGCAGGCGTTCTTGGCCTTGATTCTTTCGCAGGCTTTGAGGGAATCCTTTCGATCTTTTTTGGCGCAACCTGGCACATTGTCAAGATAGGATAGCTTTTGAAAAGTACCCGTTGAGAGGTCCGGACAAAGCCTTCTGCTCTCACAGAACCCCGATCGTTTTGAAAAGGGAAAGGATGCATCCCATACGTAAAGCGTCGTAAAGCAGTTGTTTGCCAGCCCAGCCGCTGCAGGGCTTGAAGGTGTTGATGCCAATTTGCCCTGAACATGTCACGCAAGAGTGCAAAGCACGCGACAAATGCGCTCCTGCTGCGTTTGAGTCTTGTGTTGTGTCGCCATGGCGGGCCCATGCCCGATCTTTCTATGAGGATGGGTCACAACCTTTGATGTTCTCGTGTGAATGGGGGAACGACTATGAGTACCAGCTTTGAAGTGATGTGAAAATCTCTGGTGCAGCCGCTCAGGTCCCTTGGACCATCCCGACGTGGGCAAGACTCACGAAGCCAGGCAGCTGCTGAACTCAAAGAAAGGTGCCACGGCAGGGAAGGAACGGCCCCTTCAGCCGCTAGGAGGAATGCCTTGAGATCATGTCCTGCAATATGATGAGGAACTTGTCACCCCCGGATTTTGCAAGACCCTTAGGCTGTTGATCATCGGGCATGGCGGTATAGCATTGAAGTGGCAAATGACATTTACCATCCATTTACCATCCATTTACCATCCGTTTTATCAGATCCAAGATGTCATACCGCGTCATTTGGCTGGAGGCAGTCCCAAGCCCATTTTCGATGGGCTGGGCCTTCACGCGTGGCTACAGCTGGTGAACGTTTGCTCAAAGAAGGCCGAAAATCTGAGAGATCTTTGGGGAATCCTTGGAATGAATAGGAACTAAAGATTAAAATCCTAGCTTTGGGTAGCTTTGGGATTGAACATGAATCCAGTCAGATCTGACCTGCAATCTATGTTTTCTTGGTTCATTTTGTTCAGTTTTCTTTGCCCTCCTTTTCTTTCTCTCTTGATCCGGACCTTTGTCCTTTCTCGCGAAGCACAGCCTTTCTCAAGTGTTTCTCTGGTGCAGATCATGATGAGGACCTAGCTTCAGCCGCCAGGGCCATGGTGATCCATGGTGTGCTGCGTTCGCCAGGTACGAACTGGCGAGTGCACTTCCTCCCACTGTCAGTGGCTCCACCCTGAAGATCGGATGCTGCAGACGATGCAAGATGCCTTGAGGTGGATCGCTTGTGGGGGGCCAGGGGATGGTGGGAACATGTGGCAACACATGGCTGGAAGATGGCGGGGAGCTTTCCAAATGAACAATCTCAATATAAATATGTACAAATGGATAATTATAGTATATTATAGTCACTGATAGATTCGCCAGGCGAAGCAAACAAAGAAATTACTAAAAGATCGAAGCGAGCAACTTAGAGCAGATAGCAGCCTGCCTCATGAACAATTCAGTGGCAAGTTGGGATCCAGTGTCCCATCTTGGGGTTTCAAACGCAACATCGCAGAGACGTCGGATGGTTGTTTGGAGGTAGCGGGCCAATTTGGGGTTTGGGCGATGTTTCAAAGGGACATGAATAATCCTGAATCACCAAATATCACGACGGCATTTGTTTCCCTGACGAGATGGGAATGTCATGGAATGTCCACTGCAGGGAAAAGCAGGGGCAGCTTTCCTACTACGGTCTTAAGTTCAACTTCAAGCACTTGCACGACCTTGAAACAGTACCAGCCTCAGCGATTTGGATTCCGCAGATTCAGCTGACAATCTCTGCATGTGTCTCAAGACTTCCAGGTGGCGCAAGCTTTGCACGATGACAAGTGCAAGATCCCACAGGGCTTCGGCTGCTGTTTCTTCAAGGCGGGATGGGAGGCACCAGCGATTCATTGGGCATCTCAAGCATGGCAGGATGAAGAGATGATGCTGAACGTGCGCCTGGTGACCATTCTGGCTTCAGCAATGTTCCAGGAGAGCAGCTTGGACCGTTGGAGTGTGGTTGACTGTTAGTCTTCAGACTTGGAATTAAGACAAATTAAGTCAAACAAGCAAGTCCTCTTGAGCAACATGCTGCCATGCCTTGAATTGTCTTTCAAATCTTAGATCATTTGAGGTTATGGCGACTTGGGCCTGGATGCCTGCCGGGAAGTGCCTTGGAATGCACTTGGAATGCCTTGCCTCAGCTCCAGGTCATGTGTCCCACCCTGTCCCCTGTGACCGCCTCCAGGTCTTGAAACGCATGTGCCGCAGCCTCTACCGCTACCCCGACCCGGAGGCGGCGGAGCTTGCGAAGAAAACGCTGCAGGAGATTCGCCAGCTGGATGCAATAGCAAGCTGTTGCGACTTGGGTCGGGGGGAAGTGAAGCGACAAGGTTGTGGGGCTACATAAAACATCATAAAACCATGTTTTATGGGGATCAAATGGGATGTGACCACCAACATGAAGTTTGTTTCAGAGAAATCTTCCAAGTGACTTTCACCACATGTCCCCAAGGCATCTCTCCAAGGGGTTGGCGACCTCAGGAAACTTGAAGATGTTGCAAAAGCTTTCCCACGACATCACTTGGGAAGTTGACGGCCAGGAGCTTAGAGTAGAAGCCGTCTCTGAAAGCTGAAGGCCTACCATTCTGGAGATGGTGCGGCCATGCACCTACATGGCTGTGAAGATTGGGGTATACTGGTATGCTGTATTTGTATACCTCCAAAAATGGTAGTTTCATGGGGGAACTTGTGAGTGAGAGAAATGGCTTTAGATTTAGCGGTTATCCCATCATTTTCAGACAAACCCCGCATTTTACATCCCCAGGTGGCTCAAGCAGTCGCGCTTCAGTGCTGTTCCCCACAGATTTCTGAGTCGCGCTGTGATGGGCTGCGCCGCAGGCTGTGCCAACTCCGTACACGAGCCTGAGCTCAAGGGACTCAAGGGACTCCAGGGACCCCAGGGACACAAGGGGTCCAGCAAGGGGCCCAAGGTCCATGGTCAGGGAAAGCCAGATCTCGTTGAGCTGAAGTCTAAGNCAGTTAACCTCTACAGGCCAAAATCGACGGCGCACAGAGACAGATGCCACACAAAGGCAGAAATTCAAGCGATGCACTTGCATCATCCATCCTCATCAAGGGTAAGGGTTTTTGAGGGGAGTTTAGTTTGCAATTTTTGCAGTTTTGTGGCTGGTGTTGCTAAGTTGCACCAGCTTGTGTAAAGTTTCCGCCGATTGGACCTGGTTATTGACTGCACAGCCGCTGCACAGCATCAGAACTTTGTCTCAGCAAGTCCATGTTGGGCCATACCTGTTGCTGAAACAGCAAGCAGCAAGACCCTTGGATATTTATTTCATGCATCGGAAAAGGATGCGCACCGTGAAGCCAAATGACCGTCGTTTTAGGGAATTTGATCTATGAGAATTTGACCCATGCATGACAAATCATGAAACCTCATGAAGCGTCATGAAACGTCATGAACTATAATGAAATATCCATAAAAATGAGGGGGATTGAGGGGGTAATTACCATTTTCTGCAGTCCTCGGGGGTCATTTGAGCAGTGTTCAAAACCCCTGTTGGTTGATGATTGTAGGTGATTATACCACCCAATCTGTTGGGGATTATGATAATCCCCAATAGGGGAATTTGTATTATTTTGTATTAACCAACCAGTATTCCAGGCGCAGGGGAGGTGGACAACGAGCGATGCTTGCTGTCTCTTCTCCTTGGAAGCTTTGGCTAGTTGGGAGGTGGTCCCTGGGGCATTCGTTGGGTGAGCAAATGCTTAAGAGAAAGGCATGGAACGGGCCAGCTATGGTAGTTATGGTGATACTATTCTTCAATATTATTCATATATTTGGGGGATGAAGATCCATTTAAGAACTTGTCTCATGTAACCCGGGTGTACCCGCCGGTTTTCCATCCTGGAAAGCACACAAAACCAAGAATCAACCCGCAAGGAAATCCTCGGAGCCACCAGACAAGTCGCAGGAGTTGTCAGGAGAAATATTCATCAGGACGAATCATCTCGTAAATTGCATGAGGGATGGTTGGGTAGGTTGAAGGCATCAACCTGTTTTGGTCGGATGTACATGTATATATATATATATACATAGATCGTGACATGCACATACACACACATATACAAATATATCTCCACATTCTTGCGGCTTGCCCTGCTGTTTTTTTGTGCTGGTCATCCAGCTCCGGTGCATAGCTGGCATAGCTCCCAGCAACTCACAACTGAGGGCGTGATGAGAAGCAAAAACCAGAGAAGCGGCGTGTGCCCGCACCCGTCGGGGCGACATTCACGTTCAATCCCAACGCGGCAGAGTCACTCGGCCCCAAAGACATACCGAAAGAGGACCCGACACATATGAGACTTGGTAAAGGATCCGAGAAGTTTGGTGGTGAAATGTGCAAGGTTTCAAGCTTGTCCTGCCATACTGTACACATGCATACATTGATGATGTTTGAAAATTGCCACTTTGACGAACCCAAATCCATCCAAATCCGTGCAGAATCCTGACCCATCCACATCCCACAGCCCCCAACTTCGAAGTGAAAACCAGGTTCCAGCCTATGGCAAGCATCTACCAGTCCGATCCAACTCAGCCGGCACCAGCTCCAGCGCGACGCGTGTGGGAAGGCAATGCTGCGCGGGATTTGTCGTGGCAGCAGAAGCAGCAGAAGAACATCGACCAGATCTTGGGGGAGGCTGTTCAAGGAGAGCGTGGAGGGTGTGTTGGGGGGGCGGGGTGGGGGTTAGGGTTGCGGCTTTGGGATGCCAAATTCATGATAAGATATGATAAGCACTTTCCCTGGGTTTGGGGCGCTGAAGGATTCGCAGTTTCCAACCTTGAATGGTGCAGTTTTCGGTCGAAAAATGACCAGCTTCTTGGGTAGTCCAGTTCCTGCTCCTCTATTTGAGAGTTGCTCTAGCCATAACATCCCATAACATCCCATAAGATCCCATAACATCCCATAACATCCCCAAACATCCCATAAGGTCCCATAAGATCCCATAACATCCCATAACATCCCATAACATCCCCAAACATCCCATAACATCCCATAAGATCCCAAAAGATCCCATAACATCCCATAACATCCCATAACATCCCATAACATCCCATAACATCCCCAAACATCCCATAAGATCCCATAGATCCCATAACATCCCATAACATCCCATAACATCCCCAAACATCCCATAACATCCCATAAGATCCCATAACATCCCATAACATCCCATAACATCCCATAANATAACATCCCATAACATCCCCAAACATCCCATAACATCCCATAGATCCCATAACATCCCCAAACATCCCATAACATCCCCAAACATCCCATAACATCCCATAAGATCCCAAAAGATCCCATAACATCCCATAACATCCCATAACATCCCATAACATCCCCAAACATCCCATAACATCCCATAAGATCCCATAACATCCCTATTGTAGGGTATTGTAGGGCAAACATCCCATAACATCCCATAGATCCCATAACATCCCCAAACATCCCATAACATCCCCAAACATCCCATAACATCCCCAAACATCCCATAAGGTCCCATAAGATCCCATAACATCCCCAAACATCCCATAACATCCCCAAACATCCCATAACATCCCATAACATCCCCAAACATCCCATAACATCCCATAACATCCCCTAACATCCCATAAGATCCCATAAGATCCCATAACATCCCATAAGATCCCATAAGATCCCATAACATCCCCAAACATCCCCAAACATCCCATAAGATCCCATAAGATCCCATAAGATCCCATAAGATCCCATAACATCCCATAACATCCCATAACATCCCATAACATCCCATAAGATCCCATAAGATCCCATAACATCCCCAAACATCCCCAAACTAGGGTATTCTAGGGTATTCTAGGGTATTCATCCCCAAACATCCCCAAACATCCCATAAGATCCCATAAGATCCCATAAGATCCCATAAGATCCCAGAGCCATATCCCTATGTGTGAACCCCCTGGAGATGTCTCCCACTCTCCAGGAGCGGCGTCCAGGCAACCCATCGGAGGAACTGGCGAGGCAGATGTTTTTGGGTCAGCGGGTTGAATGTGTTGCGATGCGCCAGAAGTGGCCGGACTTTTTGAAGTTGGATTAATTGTGATAGACTTATATTGAGAATGGATATGACTGGATGCAAAGTTGATCCACTTTATCAACTAGTGGTAGTTGCTAGATGATGCTGGATGATGCTGGATGATATTTTGCAGTTAGATTGATTATGATAGACTTGGTCAAATCTGGTGACTTTTGATCCACTTCAACTAGTGGCAACCGCGGGAGATTGCCGGATGACATCGGATGACGAGGCCGCATGGAGACCGTCCATGTCAAATTCTTCATCTGCCAGAAGATGATTTGCCAAGTCAGCACTGGAACAAGGCTGGGTGAAGCTGTCATTACCCTCAATCTGGAACAAGCTGAGGGTAGCAGAATCGCAAGGCGGCCAAATCCGGCGTACCTTTAATTCATGCACCTGGTCGATCCATCAAGAAGATGGCATTTGTTCCTGACCGATTGTGTAGAGTTTTGACTATTTCTTAGACCGTGATCCACCTGAGCCGATTTGACCAGCAGCCAAACCACGGGTTTCTAAGCAGATTTGAAGCATTGATGAGCCACGGCAGGGTCACCCAACTTTGTTCGCAAATGGATGCACATGGTTTGATAATGGTGTACGTTCTCTCCTCAACATTGTCACTTGATTATCAAATGGTGGTTAATCAATGGATTTATAACTTTCCAAATCATTATCAGACAAACCCAGATGGTTTGATTTTGAGCACTTTCTGCATCAGACCAAAGGGCGGCGTGGCTAGACATATTTTACTGCAGCACGGCAGGGTGGAGACCGGGAGGTAGGAATATCTCCGAGGAGATACGTGGGATGGGCTGAGGCTGACTCAAACAGCAACGAGTCAANATTTTACTGCAGCACGGCAGGGTGGAGACCGGGAGGTAGGAATATCTCCGAGGAGATACGTGGGATGGGCTGAGGCTGACTCAAACAGCAACGAGTCAAGCGCCCAGAGAGTCAGACGTGTTGAGATTGCCTGAGTATCAACTTGTCAAACAGTGCTTTAGTATACAATTCTTTTCAACATTGGAAGTCATGGTCTTCAGCGAAAACCCTACCTTTCCCTTGTTCATTTTTTGCGAAGTCTGAGTCTCCCAGGGTTTTCAGCACGATTTCAATGCACCGCGAGTGCACCAATGGTGGCATTGGGCGTACGACTGCGAGCCGTCGTCCAGATACCTCCGCTTATAACTAGACTTNTTTTCAGCACGATTTCAATGCACCGCGAGTGCACCAATGGTGGCATTGGGCGTACGACTGCGAGCCGTCGTCCAGATACCTCCGCTTATAACTAGACTTTGCATAGATCGCACCGAGTGTGCGAGACACCTATCGTTTCAAGATGAGTGATCGGTCCGGCCGAACCTGTCTTGCCTAGCCACGTTTCAGGGGGGAAAGAATGCGATCTTCGCAGTTGCTGGGGCAAGAGGATGCAAGAGGGATGGCTGGCTCCTGGCGTGCGTCCGAGATAAGAATGGGTTGGTCCGAAATGTTAGGAAGAATTTGACGGACGTGTCCACACCGCATGAAAGCAGGCAAAAACTATGAGAAAATCATCATCAGAAAGGAGGTGGATGCATCATCTTCCATTCATCTGACCATAGTCACCTAATACTAACCATCTTTGGCCAAATCACATCAACTCACCTAAGAATCCTGAAATCATCTCCCGAAAAGGCTGGCTCAAGAGGCGTTCATCAAAGTCGTGGCGCCTGAAAATTCGACCAGTGACGACTCCATGGATCACTGGAAGGGTCCTTAGTTTCAGCCGCTCGGCTGCCGTTTTTCAGCAGTTTTCGGGGTTGGGTTAAAGTTAAGAGATGTTGAGAGGGAGACTTCCGCAATCCATCTCAACCCTCTATGGTGATGTTGCACTATGAATCAACTTCTTTTTGAAAGTTGCAACATGTTGAAAGCAGGTGTTTCTTGTTCATCATCGAACCTAATATATTTTCGTCATGGGATCAAAGCCCATTCAGTTACACTCAACCACCTTCCACGTGTAGGAGCGGTTTGGGCCAGCTGGTGAATGGCCTGGAGATGCGGAAGTTGATCCTTGAATGGAACATGGCCCCGGTGCCATGGGAGTGTTGGTGTTCACAGAATATCGGATGGAGAACCACAGAAAGTTTGAAAGCCATGACAAGATTATTCCTGTTGGAAATTTGCAGCTCGTGTGGTTCCACGTGGTATGGCTGGTTGGAAGTACAGGACCCGCCTCGTTCCGAACCGGTTTGAACTCCCCCAGCCAATGAAGGCAGTTGGGAGTAGCCAAAACACTTGGCTTTGTATACTGCTGGTGTTGCTAGAAATCTTTCAAGTGACTGTCACATCTCCCCAAAGGTTTGCCAACCTCAGGAAGCTTGAAGATCTTCCAGGAGCTTTCCCGTGACATCACTTGGGAAGTTCACGGCCAGGAGCTCAGAAGATGGTGCGGCCACATGCCTGCATGGCTTTTGTTTACATTTGTATATTGTATACCTCAAAAATGGTAGTTTCATGGGGGAACTTATGATTGAGAGAAATGGCTTTAGAGGTTATCCCATCATTTTCAGACAAACCCGGCATTTTACATCCCCAGGTGGCTCAAGCAGTCGCGCTTCAGTGCTGTTCCCCACAGATTTCTGAGTCGCGCTGTAGAGATGGGCTGCGCTGCAGGCTGTGAAAACTCCAACGTACAGGAGCCTGAGCTCAAGGGACTCCAGGGACCCCAGGGACACAAGGGGTCCAGCAAGGGGCCCAAGGTCCATGGTCAGGGAAAGCCAGATCTCGTTGAGCTGAAGTCTAAGCAGTTAACCTCTACAGGCCAAAATCGACGGCGCACAGAGACAGATGCCACACAAAGGCAGAAATTCAAGCGATGCACTTGCATCATCCATCCTCATCAACGGTAAGGGTTTTTGAGGGAGTTTAGTAAAAGTTTAGTTTGAAAATTTTGCAGTTTTGTGGCTGGTGTTGCATCAGTTGCACCAGCATGTGTAAAGTTTCCGCCGATTGGACCTGGTTATTGACTACACAGTGTCAGAACTTTGTCTCGGAAAAGGACGTGCACCTTGAAGCCAAATGTTTTAGGGAATTTGACCTATATGAGAATTTGACCCATGACAAATCATGAAACCTCATGAAGCGTCATGAAACATCATGAAGCGTCATGAAATATCAATAAAAGTTATAGGCGGCAATGACAATTTTATCCAGTCATCGGGGTCATTTGAGCAGTGTTCAAAACCCCTGATTACCCTCTTAACTATGGAAAATCACCATTTTTAATGGGAAAATCCACTATTTCAATGGCCATTTTCCAGTTCGCTATATTAGTTCACCAGAGGGTATGATAATCCAATAGGGGGAATTGGTATTGGAGGGTCATTTATTTTTGGATTTTTTTTTGGGACAGGTTTTGGATATTTTTTTGGATTTCCTACCTCTCCGCTTTTAGCTTTTCCTGCTTCTCTGCTTTTCTGCTTCTCTGCTTTTCTGCTTTTTTGCTTTTCCGCTTTTCGCTTNTTTCGCTTTTCCTGCTTCTCTGCTTTTCTGCTTCTTTGCTTTTCCGCTTTTAGCTTTTTCTGCTTTTCTGCTTTTCTGCTTTTTTGCTTTTCCGCTTTTCGCTTTTCCTGCTTTTCTGCTTTTAACGAAAAGGCGAAAAGCGAAAAGGACGTTTTCTGCTTTTTTGCTTTTCCGCTTTTCGCTTTTCCTGCTTTTTGCTTTTCTGCTTCTTTGCTTTTCCGCCTTTCGCTTTTTTTGCTTTTCTGCTTTTCTGCTTTTCTGCTTTTTTGCTTTTCGCTTTTCGCTTTTCCTGCTTTTCTGCTTTTCTGCTTTTTTGCTTTTCCGCTTTTCGCTTTTCCTGCTTTTCGCTTTTCCTGCTTTTTGCTTTTCCGCTTCTCGCTTTTCCTGCTGTTTGCTTTCCTGCTTCTCTGCTTCTCTGCTTTTTTGCTTTTCATGCTTCTTTACTTTATCGCCTTCCCTGCTTCTTTGCTTTTCNTCGCTTTTCCTGCTGTTTGCTTTCCTGCTTCTCTGCTTCTCTGCTTTTTTGCTTTTCATGCTTCTTTACTTTATCGCCTTCCCTGCTTCTTTGCTTTTCTGCTTCTTTGCTTCTTTGTTTTTTGCCTGTCCTGCTTATCTGCTTCTATGCTTCTCGCTTTTCCTGCTNTTTTCCTGCTTCTCTGCCTTTATTTCTTCCTGTTCCCTACATCTCTGCTTCCTTTTTTTTTACTTTTCTTTTTTGTTTTGGCTTTATTCTCTCCTGTTTACTTTGCTTGCGTGCTTCTGATGGCGCTGCGCCCTCCCCCCAATCCCCCC
>BGPT01001442.1:215297-217159 GCA_003297045.1 Symbiodinium sp. clade C Y103 | reverse complement strand
AAGAACAACATGAACAACAAGAACAACAAGAACAACAAGAACAACAAGAGCAACAAGAGCAACAAGAGCAACAAGAGCAACAAGAACAACAAGAACAACAAGAACAACAAGAACAACAAGAACAACAAGAACAACAACAACGACGACAACAACGACAACAACGACAACAACGACAACCACCACCACCACCACCACCACCACCACCACCACCACCACCACCACAACAACAACAACAACAACAACACCAACAACAACACCAGCAACAGCAACAGCAACAGCAACAGCAACAGCAACAACAACAACAACAACAACAACAACAACAACAACAACAACAACAACAACATGAACAAGAAACGCTCAGGCTGTCAGGGTTTCTGTGTTGAGCTGCGTTGTGGTGGACGGTCACCTCCACTGCTTGCTGCGTGGACCTAGTTCCCGCACAACGTTCCCTGGCATCTCCATTACTCATACACACGCTATTTCCTTGATTACCCTTGCGCCTGTTCTGACCTATCGATTGTTATTTTCCCACCTACCATTTTGCACATACTTCACTGTCATTGCCAGTGCCATCCCTGACCCGGTGACCTATCATGCGGCTCCTCGCACGTTTGGCTGCTGTTGGACCTTGAACACCGATGTCCCATCCTCACACCTGTATTGTTCCAGTCCACATCTAATTTCCTGTTTCGTAGTACGCACACGATTGCAGCACTTGCGTGCGCAACCGCCTCCGCCGGCATCCATTTCGCCGCGGCATACAACAAGGCGTGCCCCCGGTTCATGTCATTGTGCCGATCTCTTCCCAACTCGCGTCTACCTTTCGATCCTTCACCCTTCCCTCTCAAGTTTGCTGAGTACTGTAGTTGTGGCATGTTGTAGCCAGCTTCTCAGGATTTCTTCGAACAAAGCATAGGACGGCGCTGAATTCATGTGACAAACAAGAGCCTTTTGAAAGGATGCCGGAAAAAGGACTTTAGATCACCACTCGGTTGTTGCGCCACTGCTCGTTCCTGAGGTCACTCCCAGCAGCTCGCAGTGAGCCTGCAGGAGCAGCAGCAAGTGCAGCGACAGCTGCAAGCTCTGCAGAAGGCCCCAGCCGTGCATAGCAGTGCTCTTCAGCTTTGGGTGGAATATCAAGTTCAGCTCAGTTGCGCTGCATGAAATTTTCATCAAACTTCTCAAACTCCAAATCTCCCATGGTTTGAAACAAGGGATGGAATCATGTCTGGATCGGTATAGCGACAGCAGGTCCATGCCGAGAGCTCGCAGCCCAGTAGCCCTCTATGGAAAAGCAATGGGGGATCCCAAGGAACATGATCCACATTCATGATCGCTCATTGAATCGTTCATGCTAAGTTTTCCATACTATGTCGACTATGTCCATATACTGGGGGATAGAGAGATTAGAGTCTCTCGATTGGATGAACGATGCTGATCAATTCAGGCACGCTTTCGCTTTCAGTGTCTTCTTTGTTGAACTTTTCTTGCTGAGTCTTCTTGGGGGACAGGGTTCATTCAGCTGACAACGGGTTCTTTGTCAAATATTATTTATAGATGCGGATTTTGGAAACCTCTCCATGCGCAGTACACTGTAGTTGAGCTCAGCTGGACATGTGCCTTTGGCTGAGGCTTGGAAGGTCAAAAGGACAGGGAGGCATGGAAGACTCAAGCCGAGACTGAGGAGGTGAGGAGAACAATTGTCATACCTTTCGGGGTCCAAGTTCCAATCTTATGAGGCTGTAGATGGTTCCGACAATGAATCGAACCAGGATATGTCACGACACTTACTTGCTCATGTTCTTTCTATTTCGTTGTTCAGTTTGGTAGGATGCCGGCAAACATGCATATAATATATGGAT
>BGPT01001442.1:172797-210297 GCA_003297045.1 Symbiodinium sp. clade C Y103 | reverse complement strand
ATCTTCTATTCCTGAAACAAGGGTGATATTTTTCACAAATAATGGGGAGATTGGATGGGATTGCATTGGGCAGGCCAAGAAAATCATGGGCGCTCACTGACCAAGGTCATCAATCTGGATCCGGTCCAAATGTCTTACAACACTGCCATGAGCGCCTTGGAGTGCCCTTCTGGGGACCATGGTGGTTGAACCAATGTTGAATCCGCGATGTTGGGAGGTACCGCCAGCATTGGGAGAGAGGGCTGGAGTTGCTCGAGGACCTTACCTTCAACCTCCGCACACCCAGACCTTGAAGGGTTGGCAGATTCGGTCAATGTCCGGTTTTGGGGTCTATAAGTCTACAAGCACTATGACATAAACCACTAAAATGGTTCGTAGAGATTCTGATATCAGAGTGTTCCCAAGGAGCTGGGTGACGTTTACCATGGATTTTAGATGGGTCTCTTCACCATGCTGGAGCAGGAACTGACTGCCTGGAGACCGCAACAGCGGATCTGCGCCAACATAGTGAGCTTTAACGCGGCATTGAGCTGCTTTCGCAAGGCGCCGGCAAAGGACAACTTCTTTTGCAGCCAGTTGTAATAATCTGAACTTATGCAAACATGTGATGCTCGCCGCTCTAAGATATCTTTGATTTTCTTGGCTTTGGGCACATGTGGCCACATGTAGAGGCTTAAGCTGAGTGCCACCATTTGCAAGGGGTGTCCCTGTGGATCTGTGGCAGGTGTCGCATTGGCAAAAAGCTGTTCACTTGCTGAAAGGCATTCCCCGGATTTGCCGAGGGATTTCGCCCGCAGGATCCCAGGCCTGACCCCTGTGGTGTGTTTTTTTGGGGTTGCGTCGCGGCCAAGATGCGGCATGACTTGAACCAGCACAGTTACAGGAGACACGTATGCAACGACTCAGGCACAACCTTACTCCATTGGACACATCAATCCAAGGTCTCCTTGTTATCGATCGCTTCCAGCTGCATTAGCCAGTGTCTTTTATTCGGGACGAGTAAGTGTTGGAGCGGTCCCACTGCCAGCTTGTGCATTCTCTGCTGATTTTACTATGAATACATATGATCTTATATTTACTACTGTATGATTTAGTTGGGCTCCATTGCAATCATTCTATTCATTGCAGGCCTCCAAAGCTGCAACCCATGTGAGCATGATACCTCCGCCCCCACCCGCACCCTCCGGACGTGAAGGTGCAAGCCGATGATGTGTGGCTTGGCTACTGGTGTGATTTTGGCATCCCTTTGGTCTTACTCAACTGCACTTGTGCACAAAAACATCAGAAACCTCACTTGGGTGTGTCTGAAAACGTGGGATACCCCGAAACTATTTTTTGTTCCAAAATTACTACAAAATTTGGAGGTACCTTATTTTCAGACAAACCCATTTGGCAAGTCTAAAAGTCTTCTGTTGGTGACAGGGAGACAGTCGCAGCCATGCAGTCAGCAGAATTGGAGTCAAAATTGTATAGACTTGGGATGATGTGGGTACTGTATCCTTTCAAGGCACCTTCCAACCGCGCTGATTCTTCCAGTCCAAAAGTCTGAATTTCAGAAGCATGAGCCCTTCTACCTTGCAAACATATGCAAAGAATGAGGACCTATGGTACCGCCGTGAGCGCCTGCGACACTTGGCAAAAACACTCTATGACGGTTTTTACGGTTGACAAATTTCTGGGATCCCATGGTGGGAAGCCAAGGACCACGGCTGGCAATGGCGTTGGGCATTGCGACTCCTGTTGGAAGGAGCTTCTGCTTCCCGCATCAGATGTGAAGTTATGACATTGAACTCAGCCATGAGTGCTTGTGCGAGGCTTGGCGTGTGGTCTTTTCTTAAAATTTCCTCCTGACAATGCGACAATTGTTGTTTCTACCTAGGATCTACTATTTTGATATAAATATGTTGGTCCAGGTTGAACAGCAACACTTTGTATTGGACTTACAAATCTTACAATACGCTTCAGCAATTCTAAGCAAAGTTGCATGTGGAGACGATAATGATATCTCGTGACCTCCTCAAGTGTCATGCTATTCCGCCGGGCCGAAGTGGGTTTCTTGGCTTTAGGACATAGCGACCTACAAAATTCAGAGAGCGAAGTCAAAGTCATTTGCCATGCTTTTGGTCGGATTTTACTCATTTTACTCTGGTTTGCCGTATTATGGTAGACTTTGTGTTGCACCAGCCTCAGGAAAGGGACAGAGTGGCAGGTGGCGATCAGACTCTTGCGAAGTATGCCAACCCAAAAAGTTGCTGCGAGCCTAGTGGAGTGAACACCTGAACTGGCAGTGGACCTGAAGGTCTTGTCTTACCACCTGTATCAACTTGTTGAAACCAATGCTGTGCTACATTGAAAGACTTGGATTCCCGTGCTAGATGATGCAGTGTTTTTATGCATTGCTAGAGGCAAACAATAGAAGACACGGCGAGATTCATCAAGAATCAGTGACAAGTATTCAACATTATTCAACACAAAATCTTTTTGGCACAGGAATTCTGAACTGAGCAGCAAGAAATTCCCAACCATCAACCATCAACCATCGGAGTCCTGAGGTGCCCAGCAAAGTGAGCTATACAACCGCCCTTGGAGCTTTGGGCGATGTAGCGTTGGGCTCCAGCTTGAGGCCTCCAGTTCTGGAGGTCGCTTTGAGAAACCATGGGGCACCGCTGTTGCGATCTGTTGCAATCTGTTGTGCGTTTCTTGAGCCTTTGGAATCTTCACCCTGTGCAGAACCTGGAATCTTCACCCTAGTTCCAATGTGACTCTGGGACCCTCCCCCAATAATAGAAACCATGGTTGGGAGGGGATTTGCACATATTGGGACATTGGGGGACCATGTTGGGGCTCTTTTCATCAGTTCTCATCCGTGGGAACATGATAAATATGGATCCCAAAGAACCACAACGTTGGGAGCTACTGCTACCGGGTTGGTGGTTTTGGGGATGCTTGAGAAATCTCATCCCAAGGCTGATCTAACCATATTCAATCTGATCATTTCTGATCCCATCATTGATTGATTTGATCCCAACCTGAGTTTTGGATGTTTTCACAACACCAAGAATTATGCCGTCCGCAGATCCAACCGCAACGCTGCCAGTTGCTCATGGAGATGATGACCCAGCGACTGGAGCCAAATGCCCTGGCCTATGACTTGGGCATCGATGCATGTGAGGCGAACGTTGCTGGGTTGACATGAAGAAATCCTGCGCCAGTTGGGATTCCTATTGGGATTCCTCTGAAGCACTGTCACGGGATTATCACGGGATCAAATCACCCACTAGCGCAGGATTTCGCAACCAACCACAGTATGTTGAAATGGTGGAACCATTGTCTCATCAATCGGGGTGCCATGCCTGGCCTCATCCACAAAGATCGAAACAAAGGGAGTTCCATCAGAATCTCCAGCCCAAACTTGGCGATGTACCTGTCATTCTCGCTGCTTCATCTCCTCATATTTTTTGCCCCTAGCTCCGATGGTTGTGACATCCAGTCATACCCAAAGAATGTCCCAGCAGCACACCAGGACATGACATAGCCATGACTTTCCATTAAGCGGCTTATTGTCTTTGTCTAATATTTCTTGGTGCCCCAATAATTCATGGTTGTCAAAATGACCCTATGAAAATTGCAGAAAATTGCCATTTGAGCCATGGTTCAAAGTTGGAAAAAACATGAAAAACTGTAGCATACAGTATATTAATGTATATTACAGTAGTATACCCTATACCGAGCCTGTACCCATATTGGGTGATGGTCACTGATGGTCACTGATGGTCATGAATCGTGAATCCCTTTGGATTCCAATAGCGGGATGACTGGGATGATGGCGCGAGGCGGCCATGGCTGCGCCCAACATGCCTGAGCTCCTTCACTTTGCGCGCAAGGCTGGAGCTGCAGCCTGCGCAGCTGCAGGGCCTTCGTTTGAGGAAAGGGCTGGGAATGGGATGATGGGACGGTACCGTGATGTACCGTCCATTTTTGGTCAGGAAAAATCATGGGAAAGTAAGCCAATGTAAGAAACAAATGAGAGAATGGGTATTGGCATGAGCTTGCAATTTTTCATAGAAGCAAGTTAGAGACTCATTCCTAGATGGAAGAGCCAGTGCCAGATTGACGCCGCAACATTTTAAAAAATGCAGCTAAAAGCGAACCCCATTTAGAGTCGAAAGAGGCATACTGGGCTGGACCTATGACCTTCAAAATTTGCTCCTCTTCTGCTGCAATTCAGCTGTTTCAGCGGCAATTTTAGGGATAACGCAATAGTACGTAGCTTCGTGATTGTTTGCTTTAGCTTCAGCCCTCTTAGCCGCAACTCTGGCTGGAGGAGTTGCGATTCGTCGCTGTCTTCGGTTTTGGTTTGTGCTGTGATTCGTAGTTGTCAGAATAGAGAATGGCAATTTCACAGGTATGGCTCAAAAATGATCACCACCCCGTCAATGAGTGCTGAACATACATACGGAAACATGCGAACACCTGTGGGTCAAGAACGGTCGCCCATGTTTGAGCCATAGCCATGTGGGTAGGATAGGGACTGACATGGAATGCGCTTAATTGTTGCCAATCAAGATGTGAATATGCATGAATCTGCAACGAATTATGGTTGCTGAGAAGACATGACTTGGAAGGAGGAAGATAAGCATGGAGACCACTCCGGCCTTGCGATTGCCGCAGCCTTAGGTTAGAAACAAAGCACAAGTCGTTGGCCCAGCCAGTGGCTGGGGTTGACTCGGTAACCCATACCCTTTCGGAATCAAACATGGCAATGGGAAATCCGTTTTAAAAGGAGGTTCAATTAGAAACTCATCTATAAATGGAAGATTTTCCATTGCTGAGGTTTGACTACTGAGGAGGGTATCGTAGGACATCCCTGCATCAGGTCTCATCTTCGATGATGTTTCGCGGTTTCGCAGTCCACCTGTCTTGGATCATGTTACCCTCTGGTAATTAAACGTAGCTATTGAAAATTGCCATTTATAGTGGATTATCCCATAAATGGTGATTTTCCATAGTTATGTTAGTTTACCAGAGGGTAGATCATACCGCTATGATTTCTTTCAGGTGGCTGCCGACTCCTTAGCACGGCATAGTTGGCTGGATTCATCCTTGGCTCAGCGCATCTGCCGACAGCTTTGCAAGCCAGCCCTGGAGAGGTTTGGAGTGGATGAGTGTCGTTATGTCCTGGAAGAAGCCGATTCCAGCTATCTATATAAATTCAAAACATATTTTGAATGTGTTGATCATATTTAATCATATTTGTATGATTTTGTATGATTGATCTACTGTGTGTTGGTCTATTTGCTGTTGACTTGGACTCTGGTAATACTGTTAGTGTTATTGTCATGAAGAGTCGTCTATAGATTTAGCAATTGGTTTTAGCAGCTGGCATTCAAGTCACTCACCAAGAAACACAAAGAACCCCCGGTGCAGATTGCTTGTGATGATTTCTTCATCCAGCTCTGGCCCAAGTCCCCGAAGATGCTCAAAACCTGACATGGCCAGTGTTCTCTATATTCCCCCCATCACACCACTTGGACTATGTCATCATATGTTATGAAGGTAAAGGATCAAATCCGAGACCAGTACGGTTGCATATGCTGCCCTTCGTGCTTTCCCTGGAATGCGCTTCTGGAAGCATGACATGGTCGCCTGATGCGGCCCGCAATGGTTCCCAAGTCACGTGATGAGGGCCGCAGTTGAATGACTGCATCGACGGAAGCCTTGCGGGAGGAGCCACCGACTCACCAGCTTGACTAGTAGAAGCCTTGATGAGGGAAACTGCGGTATCGGGTCCCAGTAGTTGCGAGCTTCAACAGCTTGTAGATGCAACATGAGGGCCATGTGAGATCATGTGACATCATTTGACTTCGGCATCGCTGCGTTGGGGTTGGAACCTGGCTGTAGGAGTTGGAAGCAGCAGAGACGGCTTTGGCAGATCGTCGCTCCCAATTGAATTTTGTGCCTTGATCTGATGGATGGATGTAACGAGGCTTCCACTTCGGAGTGGGTTTTGCTAACCATTGCCTCCTCTGGATTGAAGGGCGGTGGCATTTGATCTCGAAGTATCTCGAAATGCTGGGTGCCCGATGAATTTGTTTGTGTTTTCCCTGTTGGTTGAGAAGTCTTCTGGTAGTCTGGAGATGTCTGTAGTCTGGATATGTTTGGACCCTGGGTGACCCCCAATGATAGCCATGCCCCCAGAAAAGGTGGTTCTGGGGTTCGAAACTAAGAGCTTAAACCATCACTTCATCAAGGCGCGGCTGTTGGCAGAGAAGAACACTTTGCGCCTTGGATTTCATCATGGCTGGAGTGGCAATAGCTCAACTTGGGGACTTCTAGGCCCACAAGAAGTGCTACTGTGGTTATTTCCGTGTCAGCATCTCCAAGGATGAGTAGCGCTCTATGACTATATATGCTATATGGAACTTCCATGGTATCATGGTGGAAATGGTGTCATGGGAGGCATGATGTGGACCCGTGTCTCCAAAACTGTGGACTCACAGCGGGCTGATGAATCTTAAAAATACGATAAACATCCAAACCTATCAAATATGAACATAAGTAATTTCACGCGGGTACATACATACGTACGTACGTACGTACATACAAACAAACATACATACATACATGCATACATCCATCCATCCATCCATCTATCCATCCATCCATCCATACATACATAATTACATACATACACACATACACACATACACACATACAAACATACATACATACATGCATGCATGCATGCATACATACATACATAAATACATACATACATACATACCTACCTACCTACCTACATACATACATACATACATACATATATGTATATATATATATACATCACACACACATATATAGATATTCAATATTTTTATATGCATATATATACACACATATATAAATACATATTTATACTTGAACATTTTTTTTGAATCGATCATATGATCTAGCTTTCTTTTTGTGTCCAAACTATAGTATACTTGGATGTTTATGATTGAAATAAAAAAATGCCTTAATAATAACACCCGGAATTACTTGGACATTTGGACCAGCAGCTTCCCCAAGGAAGGCGCATGGCTACCATGGCGAGCTGCAGTTGGAACAGCAGCAGACTGCAGCGCTGGAAGCTGGTGCAGTTGGCCTAACAGAGGTGGCCCAGGATGCCAAAAGTGGGCGCCAGACAGAGCCCGCCATGCCATTTTTTATCCTTAAGAACATTTGCTGTATGGCAGTATGGGTCTTGGAGTCTTGGGTTTTAGTGTCTAATTGTCACCAAAACGATCCAGCAGCTAGATTGTAAGCGATTTTGGGATATTTTTGGCCATCAACACTTGGGTTTTATTGTAATATTGGGTATGGTGACCCAAAATGCGGTACCATGTTTGACCCGCGGTACTGTATTTCTTAAAACAGCTAAGCATCCAATTCTTGGGTGTCAATCGTCTAGAGCCATCCGTAAATGGGATGGGCCCAATTTTCAGGTGTCAGTGGAGATGTTTTTTCTTTTTTATCAATGCCCCCCCACCCAATTCATAAGCACCTACTTGACCGCTAAATTGAGATAGTTTCAATTGAAAATGCCACCCCAACAAGTCGCTCTTGGCTGTTGGCCTGTGAGCCACGACCGGGGCCGACAGGAGCTGCAAATGTCCGAGTTGCTTTGTGCTGAAGCTCGAGACTCTGCAGAGGATGCTTTGCTCATACGGCGGCAAGCCGTGTCTGCTGCACAAGTCCTTCTGCAGGTGGTGCTGATCCATTGGATGCAAAGCCACCCCCAGATTTACCTTATCTGGATTGTACAAATGAGAACATTCTTGTTTAATGTGGACAGCATCACATTTCGCTGGTCGTGTCAGTCGTGTCATGTTCTTTGATGTTTTCCATCTTGCATGGAATGACCATCCCGATTTGATGATCATTGCTAATGTTGGGGGGAGATTGGTTAAGTTTTAAACCACCAACCGGACATAGGTCAAGAGGCCCAGGAGAGCAGAGCGGTCTGAGCGGTCCGAACGGCTAGGCCCACGCGCTGCTGTCGAGTGGCCGATGTAGCAAGGTTGGATCTTATGTGGGACAGGTCCAATGGAGAGGTTGGAAGACGAGGTTGGACTACTCCCCTGGCAAACTCTGAGCCAGTAGCCACAGGTTGGAGGTATCCATAACAAAAGTATCCAGTTACAGTACTATCTTCGATTGATCCCCACCAACTGACGTTCTATCTAGCAATTTTTCTGGTATTCTGTCTGACGCTTATTCTGACATTCTGTCTTAAAATGCATTCGGACATTCTCCCTGACGCTTTAGCATTCTATTTGGCATTCGTTCATATTTTATCTAGCATTGTGATCGGGTCTGACGAGCCCCAGAGGGCCTGGGAGCTCGCGTTATTGTTCCCGTCCGGCGAGCCCCAGCGAGCTGGCGAGCTCGCAATAGAGCGGCTGTCTAGGAAGAGGCTGGCGAGGAAGCTGGCGATGATCTGCTGGCGAGGAATCTAGCGAAGGACAGAAGGGGCTAGGAAGAAATTGAGACAGCAGTTGGTGGATGTGGTTGATTAATTAGTCGTTTTTTTTGGCCTTGGTGATGGTGGGCCGCTTGATGATAGGAATGACGTGCCTCATTATATAGGGTCCCTAGTGGGTTGGGAATGGGCAAGATATCTGATACATTGAAAAAACTGTTGTCTCACGTTGCCACTGGCGACAACACATAAGATCCTCGATCCTCGGTTGGGTGATTATGTTCGTGCTCAGATTGATTTGGAACTCAACGCGCCAAAGTTGCTTGGACATGCTTAAACCACAAAAGTTATTTTTGTACGACGCGCCTTCTGCCCAAAGGTTCCTGCACACAAGATCTCCACAGCTAGGCTTGCGTGACCCAGAGGCTGGCGAAGAACCTTCCCTTCATGTCCCTTCATTGCCTACACGAGGCCTCCATGGAATTGAACATGACATCCGACAACGCAGAAGCCGCTGGCAACCCCGTATTCCATGCACGCATTCGGCAGGAGGTTGCCCAGATTCGTCTGCAGCATTAATTAAAGCACACGGCTAGTGAGGTTTCAGAATTCGCTTCCTGGTCTGTGGTCAAGGATTGCTGTGAGCATCTTCAGTTGTAGAAAGCGGCAGGTCGGCTGCCCCGTGCATCTCTCCGGCTTCAAACTGACTCAAGGGCATCTTGTTATTTGGGCTTTGTTGAACCTTATTGCGACAATGTGCTTCACCCCGAATACCGTGGCATTGGGAGGTTGCACAACTTCGCAAAACAGGCCTTATGAATATGAAGGTCTCTGACATGAGCAACTTGAACCCGAGTCTTACACTCATGCCCATTAAAATGGTGCTTGCTGGTGTGGAGGAACAAACAGAAATTGGTCATTTTTCGAGAGCATATCGACACGGTGGATGACTTGATTCTCGAATGGTGTCATTGCCTTTGATTATTTGCTTGCAGCTGTGAACAGCGGCGGGCTACGCACATTGTTGAAGAACGCAGATCTATTGCAAGGCTTTGCCTTTAGCTGGAGAAAGGGATGCTTGGTACATTTAGCGCTTGCTCAGATCCAAGGACGATATTTGCTTCTCCTTGCTTCAAACTTTAGCCAGGATAAGATGAGGGTAAGGTTGTTGAATCTTGTTCGGCCTGGTTGAATTTGAACATCAGTGCGTTTGTTTGGGGCCTTAACACGGGGACTGGCTGACCTCTACAGCACTATGTATTCCAAAAGTAGGGTTAGGGTGAGCAAAGGCTGAAGTTGAGCGAGTTTGGTCTCTTGTGTCAGCGAATGCACCTGTGGACATGGTGCGAGTTTGGCACCGTCCGCAGCTTATACAGTAATACACTAACACAAGACAGAACGAAATTCCAGATCAAGTAGCTGACTCAACGAGCCACTTTTCCATGACTGAAAGGTGACTAGCATTGTACGACGCTGCCCCTTTTCAGGTTCAACTTAACTTTTTCAATATGTGTGCTCCTCTCTCCTTAGATTCTTCAGTTTTTCGTCTCCCATCTTCAGGCAAGCAGGCAAGCAGGCAAGCAAGGAACCAAGGAACCAAGGAAGCAAGGAAGCAAGGAAGGCAGGCAAGCAGGCAGAGGCAGGCAGAGGCAGGCAGACGCAGGCACGCAGGGATGTCTAGCGAAAATCTAGAGAGCTTCAGCCCCACTCTGGTAAGCAGGGAGAAATGCATTTTAAATTCAATTTAAATTGGAGATATGCTATTTTGGATGATTGGACAGATCCAAGGTAGCAGCTGGGCTCATGTCCTAGCACTGAAAGGCAGCGGAGAAATGCCTTCAAAAGGAATCACTGTAGCAAACTCTCAGTCATTCAGGGGTTGGCAAGAATTTGATGCTTGCAGCAAAGGTAGATAGATAGATGGCTGGATGGATAGATAAATAGATAGGTTGGTTGGAGAGATAGATAGGTTAGCTTAGGCAGGTAGGCAGAAAGTAAGTAAGTAAGTTAGTAAGTTAGTGCGTTAATGAGCTAGTGAGTGAAAAAGTTAGTTTAGTTAGTTAGGTCGTCAGTTAGTTGGCTGGCTAGTTCGTTAGCTAGTTAGCTAGTTAGCTAGTTGATTAGCTAGTTGGTTAGCTAGTTAGTTAGTTAGTTAGCTAGCTAGCTAGTTAGTTAGTTAGTCAGTTAGTTAGTGAGTTAGTGAGGTGGGTAGATAGATCGATCGATAGATAGGTAGGTAGATAGGTAGGTAGATAGGTAGATAGGCAGACAGATAGACAGATAGATAGACATTTTATCTCGGTACCAGTTTCCTCTAGAATTTCAGGTAGGTCAACCGCCCTATAGAAGGTTGATATTCTAATGGATATTTCGATAGTCCATCGGGTGACCTTGCGGTACCCCCACCTGTTCTAGAGAGACCACTTACTTTTGCGCTCCTTGAGTCGTAAGATACCGATAGTCTGTAAATAATAGGTATGCGCCCTTGCTCTCGGCACCTCTGGGTGTCTGCTCTTGATTTTCTTGTGATCCCTGAGTCGGTCCCTGACATTCCCTGATGTTCTAAAGAAAATATTGGATAATATTGGAATATTATATTATCAGATATTATATTATGATATTGTTGAAAGTCTTGTTGGCGATCCCGGGCCACTATAGCAATATCGTATGCTGCCGTATGCTTGTATTTCAAGGGGGGGCAGCCGTATCAAAGATTCGAAAGTTCGATCGAAAAAAGTCCGATGACAGGCGCTGGGAGTCTTAGGTCTTAGAAACTCACGCTCTCACCAGAGAAATTGTGATGATTTTGTTGTACAAATATCAGTTTGAAAAAGCCAACTCGCAGAGACCAAACTTTTAACACACCAGGTTTCGAATATGCCTTTTCTAGTATGCCTGATATGGGTTTGATCTGAGTGGATGATTTTCTTGGGTGCCAAAGTGTGCGACCGTCTGTTTTCTAGTAGAAAATCAGGTGAGCCAACCCGGTCATGTGAACTCGTACCTGGATGACATTTTTTCTGATCAGGGTGGCATTTTCTCTGATCAGGATGTCATATTGAAGCGTTAAAAGAATCATTCCAAACCCTATCTACTTCAGGATGATTGTGCGCACAGTACAATATAGGTGTAGATATCACCTGCACTGGCTGAGATGATCCCGGCACGATTTGGGTGATGTTCAAAATAACTGCTGTGTCCAAAATTGAAGGGATAACCCGGCATGAGCGTTTTAATGGGGAAAAGGGTCAACCATGGGATTTGTGGCTGCTTATTTTCAGACAAACCCAGGTGGGACATCTGGTTGATGTGTCACACAAAATCATTTCAACAAAACCAAAGATTTGATGCTCCAAAATGCAACCTCTCTCAGGAAATCAGTGCCCTGACCGCCGAAACATCTCTGATGAAGATGTCTCTTGTACTGCGCCGCCACGCTACATGCATCTTTCCAGACCCTCTTCAAACGTCGCGCGCCTGCCATCGCTTTGGCAACTGCTACGAAACCCACACGTTCAGCTCATTTTTGACAAGGTGGAATCCCTGGCGCCTGCCACGCAAAACCACATCCGAACCTCAAAAAGTGTTCTGAGATTGCCAGTTTTTTACATGTTTTAACATTTTTGACTTCGAAATGTGTTTCGCACCACAGCAGGGTGCAATTTTTCAATATCTCTATTTCAAAAAGTGCTCCGACATTGCAATGCTTTTGCATTTTCACTTCGAAATTTGCTTCGGGCCAAAGTGGCATGCGCTTTTTCAACATTTCAACTTCCAAAAGGTCCGACGCAGATTCTGGCAGTTGATCTAAAGGTCCTTGTAAAGAGTTTTAATTGCGAAAGCCATTCGTGTTATGTTGGAAACCCTCGCGAAAGTTTTTCTTCGAGTTCGTGCAAATAAATTCTTTGTCCGCGAAAGTTTCGCGAAAGTTGGAGATTATGAACCATTGTATTACATCATTGTATCATATTGATTCATATTGTCTCTATATATATATATACACATACACATCAACTTGTAAAGGGCTACCAGCCCCTGTCGCCCGGGGGTCTGCCAGGAGAAGGGTGGTTCAGTTCACTGTGTGGTGCTGTGCTCTGGACATTTACCTTTCCCTTAATAGGTAGCAGCCGAGCTTCCAAAGGTGAGGCTTCGACGCAGCCAAACATCATGTTCCTGAAGCACATCCTTGGACCTGCCGCTGGTACTGCCTAATGTTGCTTTCTGCACTCCCAAGAAACAAGCTCCAAATGCAGCAGCCAAGCTTCCAAAAGCGACGCCTTGCGAGAGCCAACACCAAGGCCCCTGGTGTTTGCTTTAAATTTTTTCCTCTGATGCGGCCCCTGCTGATGGCTGGGGTCGGCCGATAGTGATTCGAAAGTTCCGCGAAAGTTCTGCGAAGGAGCAGGCGCAAGTCAAAGCCCTGGCTCTCCTCCAGATGAGCAGCAATACGCCAGGGGGGACCTTGTCTGGAGATTTAGAGCGACCGTGTTGCTGGCACTTGTTTGCTGATGTGATGTACTTTTGCAGTGCATTTCGCAATTTCCTTGAGAAAAATGTCATTGACCTTTGCGGTTATTCATGGTGTGTGTCGTCAGTTTTTCGCAATCGTTGTTTGCATGCTTTACATGGAAATGGTCCGCCAAAAGGGAACAAAGGAAAGTCAAAGGGCAAAGGAAAGTCCAAAGATATGAATCAACCTGGTTTAGTGCCATCCACTTTTGCTTCCTCTTCACAGCCTTCCTCTGCGTTTGGAGATGGGAAAGGAGCTGTGGAGTCTTCCTCAGCAATTGCAGCTCCCATTCACCCCATAGCAGTCCAAGAGGTAGATTCCAAAGCCGAAGCCGAAAGAGCTTTCAAAGAACAGATGCTTGCAGCCTTACCGAGCCATTTAAGTTCTACTGCCTCAATGCTAGTGGAGGAGGAATGGAACACGAAAGTGGTTCCAGCTCACGAGCTTTCTGCTCATGGAGGTGTAGCCTTGGTTGCCAAGAAGGATCTGCCTGCGGTAGTAGCAAAAGTTGGCCAGACAACACGTGCCACGGCAATTGTGACTTCGCAGCCTGCTCACGAACTCTACATGGGAGCCGCCCCTTGCAGAGAAATTTACTGCTCTTTGCTTGTGCCTACAGAATCTGGGATTACCAAAGTATCTGTGAAGAAGTACCTCATTCAGCTCGGCATAGCATCGGGCGCTCAGGTGCAAATGGAAACCGCCAATTTGCAGACCATTCAGGAGAGCATCACGATGAACAAAGTAGTGATTCGCTTCAATCCACATGGTGGGTGGGAACCGAAGATGATGAGAGCTATCATTGTCAGCGATTACCTTCGGAACTACATGCCGGAGTCAGCTTTCAGCAACATAGTGATTCGCGAAGATGGTTCTGCAACTGCTTTGGTGCATTCCTCCAAGATGATTTCTTTGTTAAGGCACAGTGGAGAAGCGCATGTTTATTGCAAACCTCACATGGATGTTGTGGAGTGGCAAGATATGGAGATCTTGTGGCTGCCTCCCACTTTGGTGCACTCGGAAGCTTTGAAATTGGTTTCAGACCATGCCTCTTCACTTGGTTTAGCAATCAAACAGAATCAAGAGTTCACTCGCTTTGGCCTGCGGTTCCGCAATTTGGCCGACATGCAATCGGTGGCAACACTACTTGGGTTGTCTCACGAGACTCAGTTAGGTCGTTTCAAAATCACAGCCGTGTCAGATGCTGCAGGCCCAGCAGGCGTGATAGAAATGATGAATTCGATCAAGTGGCAGATCGAGGAGGTGATCTATGTTGGAGAAGGACATGGAATTGTAGCTGCAAAGGATTGCCCTGGACAGAACAAGTACAGACTTCAACGTCAAGATGGCCTTGCACTACCGATGTGGGTTCATGCAGTCAACTCCCGTGCACGGGAGCTTTTCAAAGCAAAGAACATCACTCACCGCAACACAGATGGAGAAGGCGAAGATGTGGCTATGGCAGAAGCCGTCCAACCTGCGGTTGTTGCGGAGAAGCTCAAAGCAGCAAGTTCACAGGCCAAGACTCGTACCCAGGAGCAACAATCTTTGAGGCGCACCCGGGAACCGACCGGGAACACTCCAGCAAAGGAGGCCAAGCAACGGTTGGAAGAGCAGCCCAAAGC
This sequence comes from Symbiodinium sp. clade C Y103, assembly GCA_003297045.1. Classification (NCBI taxonomy): domain Eukaryota; class Dinophyceae; order Suessiales; family Symbiodiniaceae; genus Cladocopium; species Cladocopium sp. clade C. The sequence continues at coordinate 195,701 of BGPT01001442.1, read as the reverse complement.
TCCCAGCCCCGGGCACCATGGCCCCCAGTCATAATACATGGCCGAGGCAAGGTGTTTTGTTTCACTAGTCGTCGCTTGCGCAACAAACTTATGCATTCTCTGCATGGAAATTCTGAAGGTATTTCTGTCAGAGTCAGCAATGTGACTTCAGCTGTAGGCAAGGTCGTTGCTATCATGCAGCTTGCGCAAGATGGTCTTCATCTTCTGTCAGAGACAAAGCATGATGAATCAATTTCAAAGCGCCTCCAATCGGAGGCACGTTGTTACTCTAGTCAAGGTGGCGAGCAGAAGGCTGAGTTTGTTTTGGGCAATTTTTCGAAAAATTCGTGTGGAGGGAATGTGCGCTGGCCCGAAAACAATTGGAAGATGCCGAGTAGTACCCCCTCCTCCTAATTCTCAAGCTGAGCTCTGGTGTCATCAGGGTCGCCTAGCACTGTTTGCAGTCACGGTAGCAGGCGAACGTAGACATGCTGCAGATAGAGGGGAATCAACGGTATATTTCTTTCAAGTTTATGGAGACGTCCATGATGCGAGGCGAGCTGACGAATTACTTAGTGCAGTGCAAACCTGGTCGAGCTCTTTAGGAAATGTCCCCATTTTTGTTTGCGGAGATTTCAACCTGAAGCAAGAGGACAGCCAAGTCCTGCAGAGGTGGATGGATTTGCAGGTCTTTACAGACTTACATGTTCATTTTGCGCATTTGCAGAATAGAGATGTTGAGCCTACAACTGTTTCTGGAACACGAATAGACCATGTCTGGACAAACAGACATGGGCTTCGACTGGCGAAATCCTTTCACATTGAACACGACCATTTTGCAACTCACCATACCTGTGTTTTTGCACTGGATTGGCAGGCCTTTTTTCAATTTGGATATATTCGACACAAACCGAGGCCCTTTGTGTCGAACAACTGCGGAGATATGGATGATGAAAAACTGACGTTTATACGTTCTCTCAAACAGCAGCAATGGAATGATGCCAAGGCCAAAGCCCTAAATGTTTACAACCCTATCGAAGTTCGACGTAGAGCAGTAGATACACTGTTGGAAATTTGGTCTGAGCGAGCGGAGCGTTTTCTTTCTGAAAAATGTAGCGGCACTTGGAACACTGCACTACACCAGCGTGGCAAAATCCAACCTCTGAAAAAGTCCTATGTGGTTCTTCCTTGTACTCGTAGCAATGAGAATGTGCATGAATCCAGGTCCAGAATGTTTAAAGTACAACAACTGCATGGTTGTCAGAGACGGCTGCGAGCAGTGGAACGCATGGTTTTTGGGGCTCAGCGCTGGAAGACTTGGCTAAATCTTTTGGAAGACTTGAACAAGATTTTCACAAAAGCCTCCTTTTCTTTTACAGTTGCGCCTTCTTATAACATCCCGGATGCAGCCCTGTTTACTTCACTTCACTCTGACTTGAATGCTTTAATTTGCCGCATACAGGGTGCAGCAGATCGTTTGGCAAAGAACCGTGCAAGAGATGCAATGAGAACGACAGCCAAGTATAAGTACATTCGCAACACAACCTTGCCGCCGCAGCATTTTGTCGACATAGCAGGCCCTGGCGAAGATGCTCATTTCACTTGTGATATTTCCAAAGTTGACAGCAAGATAAAGTCCCACTGGGAGACAATTTGGAAAGAGTCGAATACTTCTGACTTCGCATTGGAAAGGTTGTTTCTCGATACCTTGCCAGAAGGTGTCGATGTTGAATTTTCACCCATCACTGCACAAGACGTTGAACAAGCAGTCTCCCGAGCCAAGGGGGTCGCAGGAGCGGATGGTTGGAATTCAAGTGAGCTGAAAGCGGTTGCTCCTTTCTTTGACCAACTGGCAGATTTCTACAATATCATGGAAGCAGCCGGCACCATGCCATCTACGTCACTTGTTGGTGATGTCTCTTTGATTCCAAAAGCTTCTGGTGGCATTTCTTATAAAGACATGAGACCTATTACTGTTTTAGGACTTCTACATAGAGTTTATGCTGCGGTGCGCCTTCGCAAAACCCTTTTTGAGTGGCAGGAGGTGCAGATCGGTGACTATCCATGCATGGGATGCCGCAAGAATGCGAGTACCAAAGATCTCATCTGGCCTTTATGTTTGCAGCTTGAGAGACACTTGCTTGAAGAAGAAGAAATGTATGGAGCTTCTTACGATTTGACAAAAGCCTTTGATCAACTACCACTGGGTAGAGCAGGATTTTTATGGGAAATCATGGGCAGACTGCACTTTCCAAGAACAATCAGCACGCTGATGAAGGATATGTATGCAAACCTGGTTCGACGTTTCAAGTTCAATGGTTTTCTTGGTGAGCCGATTTCTTCAAGTGGTTTACGTGGTGCCTTACAAGGATGTGCTTTTTCCATGGTGGCGATGAACGTTGCAGCATTAGCGTGGTTTTGTGTGGTTCGGCGTGGTGTCAATGCCGAAGCTCTTCAGATGGCCAAGCACAGTGTGCTGCAGGTGCTTGGGGAAGAACTTGACTGGAATGCAGTGCATGTGGCACTGACGTCACAGGGACAAGAACATGTTCGTCAAGGTGGTTACGCTGATGATCTGCATGTGGCGAGCTCTTCTAGCGCGGGAGTCACCCGTGCGCACTGGATGACGCTTTTGTGGGCATCAGCTCTGCAAATGAAGCTCAACGCCTCCAAAAGTTTTGGTCTGGGTAATATTCAGCTGAAGATTGGCGAACAGACACTGCAGTGTCTTCCGGAAGCGAAGATTTAGGGGGACATCGTGAACTTCAGGCAGGAAGAGTTTGAAGGAATGCTGCACATGCCTGATGCAAGAGTGACTATTTGCACTGCGCGACTTGCGCGTATCTCCAACTTGCCTGGATCCAAGCAGGATCGTCTCGATGCAATCAGTACCAGCCATCCCACCTGAGTTGAGTGCCAAACTTCGTGTGCGTATCTGGGAAGCAGTTCGAGGCGGAGCTGGTCGACCCTTAAAGGCTTGTATGGAAGTGCTGATGACAGTCTTCTGCAAAGGTCATGCAGTTGACCCTGTGCAGTTTCTGGATTACAGGACAATGATGAGTTTTTCGCGTTTGGCAAAGCTTGATCGACAATCGCAACATGACCTTGTTTTCATTTGGAACTTCTATCACAATAATGGTTGGAACTCTGACCTCTGCTATGGCCCTGCATCTAATATACACAGGATTCTGGCTTCTTTGCAATGGCGTTGGCCGTCTCCTTTTCAACTCGTTGACTCATCTGGCCGAGCATGGGTTCTGCCTTTGCACAAGGCCGACAAAGCTGCCTTTGGACACAAGATGCGTGAAGATCTACGTCAACGTGAAATTGCCAAAGCAATTGGCAACCAACGGATTGGCCGTCGTCTAGTACCTCGAAGTGATATGCAAGGGGTTGAGCAAGGTGTGAACTTTCAACAAACTCGCTTGCTGGCTTCTTATCTTTCCGACTATGACCGTGGTGTGTTGCAAGCCATTGTCAGTGGAGCCATTAGTACCAAGGAACGTGAGTGTCGTCACAGAATGGGTGGAGTGACAAGTCCGCTATGCCCATATGGACCTCGATGTGCTGACCAGAATGTTGCCGAAACAAGACGACACCGTTGGTGGGAATGTCCAGCATGGGAACATTTGAGACCCGATTGGTTTCGGAACCTTCGCACTACGTTGGATGCGCAGCCTGCATGCTTTGTGCAATGTGGTATCGCAGTGACAAGCTACAATGGACCTTCAATTGACAAGGTACAACGTGTTTTCCTGGATATTCAACTTGCAGTCAATGCAGCTGATAGCAGATCAGCGCCCGCTGACCCTCCACCGCCACCACCTCCGGTGGCAGGACCTGCGCCCTTTCGGCGTATACGTGGAAAGCAATCAGTTCAACATGCTCCAGAACCTGATCCACTTCGACATCCAGCTGAATGTGTGGTTATGGAAGAAGACAGGTTATCCTGTCGCAGATGCGGTCGCAATGTTATGCGCTCTCATGCTACCTCTGTAAGGCAATTCTGGGAAAGTCGTTGTTACGCCAACTTGGGTGGTGTTCATCTCCGTGCGGTGGCCAGATCAGTGGCTCTTTGGAACAAGGTCAAGAAAGAGCATCAGACTATTGTTGATCAACTTGCTGATGAACATGGACATCCTCTTCAGTGGGGAGGAGAGAAATACAGTTCTGTCAGGTGTACAAAGTGCGAATGGAGAGCACCTCTCTTTGACCTGATACGCCAAAAGAAGCAGCACAAAACCTTCGCTCCTGTGTGCAAGGGTACCACGAAAGAGGCCAACGCTAGTTTTGAACAATTGAAACAGTGGATGGCCAAATACAATTCCCGACCTCGAAATGCTGAACAAAAGATGGCAATGCATTCATGGACTGTGCACCCTTACTCTGTTTTCTGTTTGAAATGCGGCATATACCTTCATAAAGTTCCTCGAGGCGATGCGCCCCACACCAAAGACAACTGTTGCAATTTACCGGATCCCTGGAAAAGAGTTTACAATGATCACCTCGCAACAGGCAGAACCGAAAGACAGCTCAGAGCACTCTTGGATGGAAAGTTCTTGCAATAACCTTGACCTTTTTGCATGTAATTATTCACTGGCTTTTATCGCGGCATTTTGCCGGCACAGACGATTGAGTCATTTTTGCAGCGCCAGCATTTTGCTGTCGCTTAATGCAGACCTCCTCTACCAATTTCAGCAGTTGAATGTTCCCCTTCAGCGATGTTTGAGATGGCCATAGCCAACACTCTGTTGGCGTTTCTTGGAGTACATCGATGCGAGACCATTTTCCAAAGTTTTTCTACACACACACCGGCCAACGTCTCGTGCGTTGTGTCGGTCAAAAAGAGTTCAAGCAGGCGCAAGTCAAAGTGTATTTTGACGGGGGTGGCCCAGGAAGCCTTGCAAAAAAAGTAATCAGCACGAATGAATATGTCCTGGGACTGCTAGCTGCATTTTCACAAGGCTATCAAGAAGTGATCCGTGATGATTTGGCGCAATATGGCATTTGACGAAGGAATCTTCATAATCTTCATAAGAGGCATCATTGCCCAACATGGGTTCCGCGAAAGATAAACATGGAGATCGCGAAAGTTTCGCGAACGTATAATTTTTATTCGTGAAGAATGGCCGTTCCGGGACGAAGGAATTTTGATCAACTCCCCGATGTGTTTACCATTTTGACTTCCAAATGTGCTTCGCGCCACAGCGGGGTGCAGTTTTTTCGTCTGGCCATCTGGCTCCACACCCGCCGCTTTAGCGAGTCTACTTGTCGACCGTCCGGAGCCGCAAAGCATTGAAAAAACAAAGTGGTTTGGCGACTTTTCTACCTTTTCGCGCGCGTTGATCTTCTTTCTTCTTCCTTTCTCTTCTCTGATCTTCTTTCTTCTGCCTTTCTCTCTTCCTTTCTCTTCCCTGATCTTCTTTGTTCTGCCTTTCTCTTCTCTGTCTCTTCCCGCCTCTGCTTTTCTCCATCTGTCCATATTGTCGGAAGTTTGACTTTTAAACTTCCTTCGAGTACTAAACGCCACCTACATGGTCCCAAGTATGTAGAACTCCGTATTAAATTATCAAACCATGGCTTCTGGGGGGTGTTTAATATGAATGGGGGACGGAAATATTTGAGTCACAGTCACCCCCTTCTTGACTTCAGATGATTTGGGATGCCTGCGACCGCCAGGCTCGCGCATGGGAGGATGCCCAAGAAGCCTCAGAGACTTACCTATGGCGCCGCGATGCCTTGAGTTTCGAGCCGAAGCTGCAGGGGGTTTTTGTTCCCATTTTTTTGGGAGCAGATCCGTGTTTATGTGAAAATTGTGACAGTCAAAGAATCACTGGAACTATCATAAATTTCACAGGTTTTCTGCATTTTTCATGCGTTTTCATGAATTTTCATCCATTTTCATCACTTGTCACCCATTGGAGAAGCATCCAGCCATCTTCCCAGGAAGAACAGCGTGCCCAGCAGCTGCGCGAAGTCTTGAGGAGCGAGTCCGAAGCTACTGAGGTCAGCGGTTTTTATGCAGTGGTGGCTGATGCAAGATGGATGGACGACAGTTACTAACATAGTTGCTAGTGGTTAAGAGAAACAGTGGGTAGTAGTGGATAAAAATTCTTAATAGTGGACAAAGGAGAAAAATGGATAATGTTAGTAAAACAATGTCGTAAACCACCCATATGGATTGATGGTTGTTTTTACGCCTATAAACATGGTGATTTTGGGGACGGTATATCAAATTCCTTGCTTTAACAACATTGGTTGGGTTTGTCTTGAAATGGGGGGGTTGCCCCAAAACAATTTTGACAGGGAAAATGATGATTCAGGATGAGATTTTGGGGTGCCATCTCTTTTAACTTAGATGGGCGGCGGGATTGGTTAACTGGTTTTAACAGGGTGAGAATCTATTATTTAACCAGTTGTTACAAGCTGGTTTCTAACCTCTTAACTTATCCGGGGGCCCATCTAAGTAATGTCAGCCCTGGATGAATTTCATGATTTAAATCCTTCCTTTTGGTTGGCGAGATCCGCCAAAAAAACATTCTATTTAACATATTCCACCGACAACCTTGGTTGATTAGTACGTGGGTACCTCCGATTACATCACAGTACATTCTATTCCGCTACATCACATCACATCACCCTACTTTGTATTGCATGACGTTACATTCCATTCCATTACATCACATTACATTGCATAAATTGCATCACATCACACGACAAAAATTACATTACATCATATTGCATTCCGTTATATTATATTCCATTACATTGCAGTCCATTACACTACATTACACTACATTACATTACATTACATTGCACTACACTACACTACGCGTGTGTGCGTGCAATCGTGCATGAAGTGCATACATACACACATACACACACAATCACACACACTCACATACGTGCATATATGTATGCATATATGCATACATACATGCATACATACACGGATGTAGGTACGTCGTACGTACGTACGTACATGCATGCACGCATGCATGCATTCATGCATATTTACGTGCCCACCTACCTGCCTATCTATTGCACTGTACCTACCTGCCTGCCTACCTACCTGCTTGCCTGCCTGCCTACCTACCCACCTACTTACCTACACATAGTGACATAAGAAACGGGTTACAAGTAGCACATAGGATATCATGGAAACTATGAACCAACCAACATGAGGTGGTGTCACGGATATTTTTGTCGTGGGCGCGATCTGACAGTTGACGGCTATAGCGCGAGGCTGCTTTGCACGAATATCGGAATCTACGGGCGCAACGGGACAACTATCTACACCCCCAGGATCTGGCGGAGGCGCATTTGACAGGGATCTGATTCAGGCGATTGAGGGTTTGTCATGGTTTGTCTGAAAAAAGGGTATGCGTCGGTAACTGATAGGAGCCATAGTGCCCCATTTCTACTTTGATCCAAATTGATGAAACAATGTGAAAACGTTGCCAAACTTCCGCCCTGCTGTGAGGCCAACCCATCCACGCTATTGGATGAAGCAGAAGTCCTGCAGAGTCCTGATGGTTTTTGGAAATGGGATGTTTTTGGTATTTCCTTTTGCTGATCGGTGGTTTAAACATGTTCGCCCCAACCCGGACGTTTCACCGTACCCAACCGGGTAGTAACATCAACTTATCTTAATAAGGTATAAAATCCGCCACCCCCTCTGGCAAATATGTGGATTGGAGTAGTAACACATCAACGTATCTTAATAAGGGATAAAAATCCGCCACCCCCTCTGGCAAATATGTGGATTGGAGTAGTAACACATCAACTTATCTTAATAGGAGATAAAAATCCGCCNCCCCCTCTGGCAAATATGTGGATTGGAGTAGTAACACATCAACTTATCTTAATAGGAGATAAAAATCCGCCACCCCCTCTGGCAAATATGTGCATTGGACTAGTAACACATCAACTTATCTTAATAAGGGATAAAAATCTGCCACCCCCTCTGGCAAATATGTGGATTGGGGTAGTAATATCAACTTATCTTAATAGGAGATAAAAATCCGCCACCCCCTCTGGCAAATATGTGCATTGGACTAGTAACACATCAACTTATCTCAAATCAGACACGGTGAAACGTCAGGGTTGCAGCGAACATGTTTCAAGAATCTTTTGTTTTCAACATGTTTCAACCATATTTGGGATGATTATCACCAATAATTTATGTTTTTTTGGAGGGAGATGGGTTGAAAGGGTAGAAGAAAAGCTTTCCCAACATATTTTCAAGGAAGGACTATGCCAAGTTTTCCGTTTTGTCCTTGCTACTCCACATATTGTTCAGCCCATCTTCCCCAGGAATCAGCTGGAGATGACTTTGGGGCTTGACCTTTGGCGACGCATGCGCAAGGCAGAGGCAGTCCACACGTCGTCAGCACAGCACAGTTTGGTGGAAGAAAACCCAAGGGATGAACTGTCTATTTATTTTTTGCTCAGGAAGTAACTGACTGACTGACTCACTCACTGATTGACCAGCCAACGAACTAACATGAACTAGCCAACTAACCAACGAGCCAACCAAGTAGCCACCTACTGAAGATGGGTTGGTACTCCATGGTACTCCAACATATCTTAGGCAAAATCTGCGGTTTCCATGTTTCCTGGGTTAGAAATTCTTACCCAAACTGAGTTTTCTGAGGAGTTGCTTCCGGGTCCAATTGATAGCATATGATGAACGAGATTGGTCCCGTGCGTTCAAAGATTCAAAGATGAACCTTGTTCACATCAGGGCAGAGGTGCGTTCTCAGATGCACATGTTTCTGCCTACCCCTGGCCGGCAGCCAGTTTTGCAGATCTAGGGGCTGCTGTTTCTCTGACCCTCATCCTTCTCATCCCCTGCTACAGAAGTCACTGCTCCAGTGTTTCCTCAACCATCTTGGTTCGGCACACAGGATGCTCACCTGGCAGTTTGTTATGGTCACCTGGGGCCTGAAAGAGTGCTCACAAACCTGCGGCCGGAAGTATCTCCTATGACAGGCCCCCGATCCAATATACCTATATTTTGATATGTCATTGGATTAATCTGCTGTTCTTCAGTGGTGCAGCGACCCCATTTTCTTCGGCAGACCGTAGTCGTTCTTTAGTCTTTGTGCAGGTGGAGATCAACACACCTCCCGAGATCAGGAAGGTGCAGCTGGGGTTCTTCTGAGCTCACGGGTTTGATGGTTTCTTGATGTTTCTTGTGTAGGAACCATTGCTAAAATCCAGTCCAGTTAATTACTTTTCCACATTGCTTTGGGTTACATTGCAGTTTTTTAAACATCAAATGAATTCATTCAGCAGCTGTATTTGCCATCTTTCAGGATGTTTTCTGCAGACTTGCGCGCTTGTTTTCACACGACTAGGGATTGAAGCGCAACTGTCACATGCCCACAGAAGGGTCGCAGAACATACAACATGAAGATGAACATGCCATCTGAACATGCTGCATGCCATTTAAAAATGAAGTCGAAATTGCATGAAATTGCTGTTTTTTCGGAAAAATCTTGGCTCAAAGTTCCGAGCAGCTATCCCTATGGCTGACTCCACACACCTAATTTTTGTGGAGTCGTCCGGCGAATTGGTTGCCGTGCCTGTCCTCGCAGATGGGCAAACGCCGGGCGACAGTAAGAGTGACAGTAAAAGTGAGAACACCTCTGGCAGCAGTTCAGGCAGCGGAAGTCGTACAGGTGGGGGCGCTGAACTGGCCGAATTTCGCGGGAAAATACAGTCAGCTTATGGGCCGCAAATGAAGATGAACTGAAAAACTCATGAGAGATTTCGGGTGTTCCCCATGATTTTACCATGTTTAACAGCCACATTAAAATCCCCAGGTTTCAGCGCAGGTGGTGAAGCTTTGGAACTGAGACAAGAGGCGCGCAGCTCCTCTACTCTGCAGAGCGGCACCAAGGCTGTTGGAGATAGTTCTTCCAGTGGGACGACAGAACAAACAACCGCACATTCCGCCGACCCATCACGGCTTCCTTGGATATGTTTTGATCGCCATAGCCGCCATAGGTTTTTGTTTTGTGTTTTTTTTTGGGATTGTTTTCCAATACCTGCCAGGTGAGGGTCTCTAGATTTGAACAAGACATCCCGCGACGGACCGAACCTTATGGCGACGTAGCCACGTCTCTGGGGACTCGCCGGGCCCAAACCCTATGCCAGATAAAATATAGCATTTCATGTCGGACAAAATCTCAGATAGTATGTCAGAACATATGTCAGACAGAATGCCAGATAGAATGTCAGATAGAATGCCCTGGAGGATGTCGGATAGAATGTTGGATAGAAGGGCAGATAGTATGCCAAACAAGATGCAGCCCACGAACCCGCATGCGGTCACATTAAACGCTTGTGCAGGACAGGACAAATTATTGCCACAGTCTTGTATATTCGTCCCCTGTGTCCCTACCATTGTAGACTGTAGAGTGTGGATTTGGGGGGGGTTGTGACATGTGAAATGTGAAGTGTGGAGTGTGGAGTGTAGAGTGTGGAGTGTAAAGTGTGGAGAGCGGAGAGTGAGATAAGTGTGGAGAGTGGAGTGTGGAGGGTGGAGTGTAGAGTGTGGAGTGTCGAGTGTGAAGTGTGGAATGTAGAGTGTGGCGCGTACAGTGTGGAGTGTGGAGTGTAAAGTGTAGAGTGTGGAGTGTAGTGTGGAGTGTAGAGTTTGGAGTGTAGAGTGTGACGTGTGGAGTGTAGAGTGTAGAGTGTGGAGTGTAAAGTGTGAAGTGTGGAGTGTAAAGTGTAGAGTGTGGAGTGTGGAGTGTGAAGTGTGCAGTGTAAAGTGTGGAATGTGTGGAATGTGTGGAGGATGGAGTGTGGAGTGTGGAGTGTAAAGTGTGGACTGTGTGGAGGGTGGAGTGTAGAGTGTGGAGAGTGTGGAGGGGGGAGTGTGAAGTGTGGAGTGTGGAGTGTAAAGTGTACAGACAACTGATAAAGTCATGCCTCGTTTTTGGGAATCACCAGAACTAGCTTGGGAAACCGTAAACGTAAAAGTCGTGCCTCGACCCTAAAACGCAAGCGAACTCTGACTTCAAAATAAATTGCTCTTTTTATTCACCAGCTTCTGATGACTTGATAGTACCAAGGTGTTTGGTGCATTTGTGATGTGCAAGTTGGGGCAAGGAATGTTTCGTTTAGGTTGGTTTTGGCAATGCGAGGAAAGTTGGCTACTAGGAAGGTTGGCTTTTTTTGACTACTACTACTACTACTACTACTCCTCCTGCTACTACTACTACTACAACTACAACTACAACTACAACAACAACAACAACAACAACAACTACTACTACTACTACTACTACTACTACTACTACTACTACTACTACTACTACTGTGATGCATAGGGGGCCTTAACGGGGATTTGAACTGGACAACGACTGCTTTCACTGAGGTGTTCATGACTGTGCCTCATGACTTTGCCTGTCCATGGGTTAGCGACCTCTTCGGAAAACGTAGCAAATGCTTCTGATCCTGCGCTGCGTAAGTTCTAGGCATCGTCTGGACATCGTCAGGACATCGACAGAGACACCGTCAGGGAACCCCTCAAACTCATGTTTGATTCATGCCAGATCTCAAAAAGCATGGAGCGCAAACAGGTCCAAACGTTACGCAAAACCGCGAAAGGCGTAGAAAACAACTTGGGCGTGCTATTGTGGTTGTGCAAGACTGAATGCTTTAGATCCAGCGTTCCATGCTGTTCTATCATAGAGTTAAAAGGCAAAACCATTAAAGAAACCACCTTCTTTATCACTAGCGTTCCATTGGTTTTGGATGATTTATGCGGTTCAAAGTGCTGAACAAACGCAATTTTCGTGCTAGCGTTCCAATGGGGAATGTGCAAAAGGAATGACTTAGGCATGACTTTTTGGAAACTGCGTTTCCATGGGCCGAAGGGGTCCGGTCAGAGCTAGGCATGACTTAGGAGTGACTTTGTCGTTTACCTGTAGAGAGTGTGGAGTGTGGAGTGTGAAGTGTGGAGTGTGGAGTGTAAAGTGTGGAGTGTGAAGGGTGGAGTGTGAAGTGTAGAGTGTGGAGTGCAAAGTGTGGAGTGTGGAGTGTAAAGTGTAGGAAGTGTGGAGTGTGGAGTGTAGAGTTTGGAGTGTGGAGTGTAAAGTGTAGAGTGTGACGTGTGGAGTGTGGAGTGCAAAGTGTGAAGTGTGGAGTGTGGAGTGTAGAGTGTAGAGTGTGGAGTGTAAAGTGTGGAGGGTAGAGTTGGAAGAGCGGAGAGTGGAGTGTAAAGTGTGGAGCGTAAAGTGTGGAGTGTAGAGTGTAGAGAGTGGAGAGTGGAGTGTAAAGTGTGGAGTGCAAAGTTTGAAGTGTAAAGTGTCGAGTTTGGAGTGTGAAGTGTGAAGTGGGGAGTGGAGTGTAAAGAGTGAAGTGTGGCGTGCAGAGTGTGAAAGTGCGGAAGAGAGAGTGGAGAAGGTGAAGTCTACAGTGGTGTGTTGCAATTGCACCAAGTACTGCGCCTGCCACGCAAAATCACATTGTCACGTTATCCAACGCCTGCCACGCAATTTGCACGTTGTGACCACTTGAATCATCCCTGACGATGCGATTTGCAAAAAACACACAACACGACACGTCTAAAAGTGTTGCGCCTGCCACGCCAAATGCACATGGACAACTCCAAAAAATGCTGCCCCTGCCACGGAAAAAAAATCCAATTCAGCTTCTGAAAACGATGCAGAGTATTGCAAATGTCACATAAGAAATACTTTTTGGCACTTTTTGAGACACGTGAGAATCTCACGAAGTGCCTCCAAAAATGATAGGTTTTGAAGCTTTCCCCATTGGCACGGCGACGTCGCTCGGAAACAAAAGAATCGAGACAAGATATGTTAGCAGCTGAAAACGAGCATTTCGTACGAGGCTTCCGCAAATTTTCATCACATCTCAGATGTTGGAATGTCACGAAGTGCCATGCCTGCCATGCAAAATGACGTTCTAACCTCTCTTGACAACTCGAAAGACAAGCATGTCGTGCGAGGCGTCAGTTTTCATCACCTGTCAGATGTCAGAAAATGACACGCCTGCCACCGAACGTTGTCACCACTTGAGGCAGCCCTGACAATGCGATTTGCAAAAAACACGCAACACGACACGTTTGAAGTGCCATTCGAGGTCTCCAAAGTGCCGGCTACGAAAAATATTTATATAACATCTTTTGAAAACGACGTGCAAGTATTGCACCTGCAATCGCCTGCCGCCAAAAACGATTTCCGACACGTTATGGAGCACGTTGGGATTTTACAAAGTGCCACGCTTGCCACGCGAAACGAGGTTTCAACATGTTTGAAACTTGAAGCATCCAAAAATTACCACCTCTGCTAAAGCAGCTTGTATTTTGCACTTCTTTTTGGGAGCTGGGGTTTCCAAACTATTTTTTGACATCATTCGGTACCTCGTTTTGATCTTGTTTTGGCCTCGTTCGGAACTTGTGATGAAAGACCAACTTGGGGGCTCAGTTCTTTCTATTTTATTTCTATGGATTCGTTAGGCTGTGTTACCAACACGAAGACCCAGGCCCAAGTTTCACAGCGCGCACCACGCTCTGACAGCAGCACCCTATAGCAGCACCCAAGTTCCTAAGTCGCACACAGCCCTCCGATGGCAGTACTCTGCTGCGGCACGCTGCAGCGGCACCCAGCAAGCCAGCTCCAAAGCGCATGCAGCACTCTGACAGCAGCATTTTGAAGCAGCACCCTGCAGTGGCACCTTGCAGCAGCAAAAGCAAGCCAGTGTCGAAACGCACACATGCAACTCATCCTATATTTGAAGTAAGAACCGCATAGCTTCGCTATTTGGGGAAAACCATGCCGCGAAGAAGCAAGTGGTGAACACATGTCTTTGGTGGACACCGGGGGCTGAAGCATCCTCATGAGGATAGCGTTTCCATTATGTTGTAGAATTTCCCAATCACTTTCAACCGCATAAAAGCGATTGGATTCTGCTTGTGTTTGTTCATTTCAATCAATACCGCCATACCCCTATCGTTAATAAACCGTTTACATGGTGAGTTACATAAGAAACACACACCCCAAAACATCTATAAATGGATCAGATTTCCATGCTGAACTGATGAAAAAGAGCACTGTATGAGCTTCAATCGAAGGCGCGATTCCATGGGGAAAGGAGTCATGCGGCAATGACTTAAAACGAGCGGCCGTGACTTAACCATTTGCAGCGCTTCCATGCGGAAACCGGGCCCCGGCAATGACTTAATACGAGATGCTGCGACTTAACCCTTCCGCTTGTACCGCGAACACTTGCGAACGGTTGCGGACGGTTGCGGACGTAAACGCAACGTCGAGCGATGACACCCCCAACCCCCCAGAGTGAAATGGGAACCCTTGCTACGCATTCGGGAATAAAATGGCAAAGACCATGTGACGAAAATGCCAGGTAACTTGACAGACTATATTTTATGCCTGAAGAATGTCAGGCAGAATGCTAGACACATGTCAGAATATATGTATGTCAGATAGAATGCCGGATAAAATGGCAGAAAGACTGTCAGATAGAATCATGTCGGAATAATTTGTGTCACAACATCCCAGATGGTATGTCAGAATAGATCTCAGAAGATAGAATGTCAGAATAATTTGTGGGAGAAAATGTGAGATACTATGTCAGAATATATATCAGACAAGATGTGAGATAGAATGTCAGCATATATGCCACGGTCGGGATCACACTAAGTCACTAAGTAAGGTCATTGGGGTTGCCATAGAACCTTGGAGTATGAGCGGTTTTGGGTGTATGATCAGATAGGTTGGATGAACTTTGCCACGTAAGCCACTAACAATTAAACGTTTTTTTTCAAATTCTTCGGTGGATCAACCAAGCACTAAGGCTTTCAAGCAGGCAGCAAACACAATCAGGGCGAAATACGCGGTCCAGTGGCTCGCGCGCACCCGGAGCAACAGATGAAAGTATAGCTGCTGATCCGAGTGCAGGAGATGGAGATGGGGGGTTGGGATGCACAAAACTGTGGGAATTTGCAGTTTGTGGCATAGAAATCTTTTAGGTTCTCTATTACCCCAGGGTCAAGTAGAGAGAGGTGTTTTCACATGTTTTCACACTGGCCAAAGCAGGATGTAGTGGTGGCTACAGTGGTGGCAATGGAAGTGGCAACGGAAGTAGTGGTGGCAATGGAAGTGGCAGTGGCAACGGAAGTGGCAACGGAAGTGGAAACGGCAGCGGCAGTGGCAACGGACACTGGTCGGTGGTTTCAGGTACTGTACATTTTTTTGGCCGCCAGTTGGAAAGATCATCATGATTTATTTCATGGAGACTGTTGTTTCCCGCAATGTTTCAACAACAAACTCTTTGATTTGCAGGGTCCCCTTGAAAAGGCAGACGACAGCATACGTTTGTGATTGTTTATGCCCACGTCCATTTTTCATATTTCGAACATCAATTTCGCATTCTGGGCAGTTTCCTTGCAGACCCACTTGTTCAAAACTACCAACAGTTCCCAAATCCTAGACCTATCAACAGTTCCCACTTCACCCTCCTTCAAAACCCCAATGCCACTCTCATCAGGAGACCACAACGGGGTTTCCAGCGCCAGTTCCGAGTTCGCAGTGTTCGACGGTGTTCCGGGCCTTGATGGGGTCTCCAGTTCGTCCAGATCAGGAGGCGAGCACCGTGGGTCCCTTGGCGGAGCCGTGGCCGAGGGCCTTGGCTCAATGCCACAGGCGCGGAGTCGGGGCCCGGGGGATTTCCTATGGGAAAAATGGGGAAAAGCCACCATGGATGGTTTATTGATGTTGATTTCATGGAAAATCCGATCTATAGATGAGAGCTGGGGGGACTTGAATGGATTGGAAACCTCGATAGGTCAAGACCTATTGGAGATATTTGGGGGGAATAAATGAACATCCACAAATCCCTGTTTTTTTTCCCGTTTTCACTGGGGGACCAGGTATTGACTCATCGCTACATCACCTGGGGATTCATAAACACTTTGAACATGTTCGCCCTCCACAGGCTGGTGGTCAGAGCTCGGCGTCAGAAGACTCGGGAAAGGTGTCTCAGGCAGTGGAACAATTAGAACACTCGCGAGAACCCATCTACGGATCGTTGGCTGCACACAACAATGGAACCTGCAACTTTGCGGCAAGAATTGGAAACTAGAACTTGGTTTCTTCAACTCAGGGGTTGTGGAGAAGCTTTTGGAGTGAATCCTATATATTGTTTAGAGCAATTGGACCTTGAGATAGACGGGGTACTGGCTTTGAGCACAATAGAAGAAGTGGAATGCCCCACTTAGATTTAGTTCCACTTGGACTGAATTGGGTGAGCCTCTGCAATTATTTACATGAGCAGGAACTTTGCTTGACTTGCATTATTTGAGCAGTGGCCCCTGTTGGTTGATGGTTGATTAATGTTGATTATATAGGGTTATACCTGATACTATTCTTATCCTATTCAATATTGGCGATCATTACAAGCCATTGTGGGAAACCCTATCAACCCACCAGTTTACATGTTTAATGCCGAGTAGTGTCCTCCAATTTCGGAGCACCGGGTCTTTGACCACCGCGAAGCCTCGCAGACAGCAAAGTACAGAACGAAGTCTCACACGCTGAATGGGAAGCCAAGCATGCCTCATAAGCAACCACAGTTGGGGGCGCACTTCCAGTCACAAGTGCATACTTCTCACAATGGTTGCAGGGGCCCCATATCCCAACTTATGATCTATGGTCTATAGAAGTTAAAACCCCATGGTTTTCCAGTTACACCCATCTTTTAATAGTCCCAAGATACCCCAAGTGTATGTTGTTGCATTGCGGCATTGCTCAGGTAGACCATGCCGCTTTTTTCATTTCAGAGAGGGAGGTTGTCGCTTGGGTGATGCTTGCGACTTCTGCCATTACTGCACCCGAGAGCGTGCCAGGATTGAGAAACTTCGTGTTGCATGGCAGCAGCCCCTGCGGATGGAAGGGAGGGGACATGAATGAAAAAAAAGGTCGACCCCTACCCCATCATGTTAAATGATCAATAAAGGACCCCAAAGGAAATAACGCGTAGTCAAATTAGTAATTAGTACATCCCATATATCACATGAGCTTTTTGTTTGGGGGTTTTGAATGATTTTGTTTTGCAATTTTCTTGCGATAATTATGGCTTATGACAAGGCGCTTTGGCCTCACTGGCTGATTTTGCACAAACAGCAAGCAGGCGCGCCAACAAATCACAAAGTATAGTAGAGCAGTGTGCAGCTCATCAGAGACATGCATGTTCAAGCGGCATTGCAGATCCTTATTTGGTTCATGGTCATGGTTTCAAGCCAACAAGTGGGATGATGCTCCCAAGTCTCTGAATCGTGGTTTTGGGATGTTTTGGGATGGCTTGAATTATTGAATTGGCAAACCAGAGATAGCATACAGTATGATTTACAATACGATAATATAAACAGAAGAGTTTGTGAAACATGCTCCGTGCCTGCTCCCTGCTGATGTGGTCGAACCGTGCCGTACCTTTTCATTGGTGTAGACTGCTCCAGTGTGTGCGATCAATTTGGATCACGCATGTTCGCTTGCCAAAGCTTGGAGGACATTTTGTTTAAGATGCCATGTATGAGGGTACGTGCGTTGGAAATCAGTCCGCTCCATCATGCTCCATCCCGCTCCATAGAAAGAATCACTCACGCAGTGAATCAAGGATTCCATCACCGCTCTCTCAATCAAGAAACGAATCAAACAGAACCTCCTCCTACAGGCTCCATCCAACTTGCAGCCTTTGAAAGTACTTCCCCCCTCAGGGCCCTGGGGGTTTTCTGGTTCAATACATATATATATATATATATGTTGAACCAGAAACCCCCTATATGGTCATTTCAGGTTCTTTGGGTTCGACAAAATGTTCCTTTTGATGAACAAATAGCGATCATCGATTCCGGATTCGGTATGCCAAGGGCTTGTCGGGTTGGCAGGAGGTTATCTATCAAGCGGTATGGAATGTTGATCGACCAAGAGAATTCAATTACACGATCCTGAATCATGTGATATGTCGCAGCTCAGTTCTTCTTGGATGTGTTGATATTGGATGGCACTTGCATGGCTGCAAGAGGAGATATTGAATGGCATTAAGGATCATTAAAGTAAAAATGAATGCAACACGCGCGCACGCAGCTGCACAAACGGCCACCACACACAGAATCTCAGAATCTCAAATATAATTACCAACCTATTGAAGAAACATATGTACCACCATGTACCACCATTATTCATGTGCACACGCCAATCACCACTATCATCCTTATCATTGCTGCTTCTGTTGTCACCGTTATTCCATACTATTCCTGTGTTCTTGATTGTATTTCTGAATTTCTGAATGCCGTGGTTTCTTTGTGATTGCACGAGCTTGCGCGCGCGCGCGCACACACACACACGCAGATGCACACGCGTACTGTAGATTCCTGCCACATACAATAAAACAAATCATCATTACAGGGTATGCAACAATACTAAACACATCTAAACACATCTAAACACATCTAAACACATCTAAACACATCTAAACACATCGAAACACATCGAAACACATCTAAACACATCCAAACACATCCAAACACATCTACACACATCTAAACACATCTAAACACATCTAAACACATCTAAACACATCCAAACACATCCAAACACATCCAAACACATCCAAACACATCCAAACACATCCAAACACATCCAAACACATCCAAACACATCCAAACACATCCAAACACATCCAAACACATCCAAACACATCCAAACACATCCAAACACATCCAAACACATCCAAACACATCCAAACACATCCAAACACATCCAAACGCATCCAAACGCATCTAAACGCATCTAAACGCATCTAAACGCATCTAAACGCATCTAAACACATCTAAACACATCTAAACACATCTAAACAAATCTAAACAAATCTAAACAAATCTAAACACACATCTAAACACACATCTAAACACACATCTAAACACACATCTAAACACACATCTAAACACAACAACAACAACAACAACAACAACAACAACAACAACAACAACAACAACAGTCATAATTATCATCATCACGATCTCAATGACCATCTCCATCAACATGGCCGTCCTCATCCTCATCCTCATCCTCATCCTCATCCTCATCCTTATCCTGCTCCTCCTCCTCCTCCATCATCATCATCATCATCATCATCATCATCGTCGTCATCGTCATCATCATCCTCATCATCATCATCATCATCATCGTCATCCTCATCCTCATCATCATCATCATCATCATCATCATCATCATCATCATCATCATCATCATCATCATCGCCATGCCCCGAAGTTGACTGCGCAAAGTCTAAGATAAGATGAATATACATTCCGTCCAAACACATATGAATGAAGGATAGAATAGAATGCCGTTCAATTTTTTCCAAGGTGCGTCCCTCCAGTTTCCCAGCCAAAGACACACCCAAGTATCATATCAAGTTGGCGATGTATCCCATTCTACCTCTATTCTTCATATTATGCTCCCATGATTCGTTGCTAAATCCACCCATAGATTTGTAGCCGCAGCCTCAGGTCAAGTACGCAGACCGGCGAGCTGCACGACAGCGAGAGCGCGATGCGCGAGCAGCACGTGAACTCATGAGTACTGAGGTCCTGCAATGAGATCGTCCCGTCGGACCTGATTTGGTGAGACGATGTGACAAAATTGGGGCCACTGAAAAATAGAAATTGCGCGTGACCAAGATTCGGCGTCGGTTTGATCTAGAGATCCCTTCACCATATTTCACTATATGTCAGAATAATTTCACCATAGTTTCACCATATTTCATCCATTTTCACCCCTACGAGTACCAGTTTACACAAGTTGGGAGATTTGGATTTGGGATCCAGATTTCAAGACAGAGCCCGATGTCTGATCGCCGTCATTTGAGCCACGTTCAAAACATTTCAAAGCCCTTGTGCTCATGCTTAGGAATGGGCCCCTTGTAGGGATGTGGCGTAAGCAAAACTCTGGCGAGCGTCAGCTCCCCGTATAGAGACAAGATATGCGCGTCAGTAAAACGTGTTTGCACATAGGCAAAACCTGTCTGCAGTGGATAGCAATGGCGTGACATTTCCTTCGGTGCCAGGAAGACATTTCGAACGTGGCTCATTTAATAGAAAGCCTTTGGCATTCCAGGTGTTTGATCAGCTTCGCTTCTCGCATTTCTTTGTTGTGACATGTGAAAGATTGTGAACGTGCAAAGTCCCACAATATCCATAAGTCCCCATGGCAGCACGGGACGTCACGGGAAACATGGGCAGCAAATTTTTGCACTGCACAGATCAGTGCGGGAAGCCAGGTCGATCCTTCCCCTTGGCGCAAATAGTCGCCTCGTGCTATTGTGCATCTACCGTATCCGTTTCACCTGCATCTGGCCATGTGTGTGCAGACGGATGGTGCTGCGGCGCTGTTTTTGGCACTAATTCACATTTTGCCCCGGGAGCCACGGATTGCTCCGTGTGTGCCGCTTCTGCGGCAGTACTTCCTCCGAAATGGGCATCAAGGAGGGAACATTCCCACACTTTCAGTGCCCAGTAAGCAGTTGATGCAGCTTCCGCCAAGCTCGCATGTGATGTGGCGCGATGAACCACAGCAGTTATCCTCTGCCATCCTGTCACATTATCGTGACGGAAAGGCGGGATGCTGTTCGTGGTTGTAGCCATGCTGACCCATAGGCAGACAGTCAGAGGAGACACGGAGGATGAAAGTACACTCACGGAACGCTGTCCTCTGCTACATAGATAGACTGATTTGTGCCGACATTTATGGTGTTCATGGTAACAAAGAGATTCTCAGCTGACATCTATACATTGTAATTACTTAATAAAGCCTCAATTCAATCCAATTAGTAGTTACTTATTATGTGTGATATTTTGGTTTGATACATACCTCCCCCGAAAACGAGCACGGAACCCAATAGTGGCCAGAATCCAAATTTTCGATCAAACATTGTTATGGGCTTCCACCGCGTGTTTTCGGGGGGACGTTCTTTTCGCCATGTGGTTTACCTGGGCATTCTGAACACCGAAGATGTGGCTACGCCTGGCCACGGCTGGCCACTAGCACAGACGAGACCTTACGGCCCTCGGACGTCCGTACCATTGCTGAAAAATCGGAAGTGTTTCTTGTGCAGGTGTTCTATGGTGGTATTAGTGGAAGGAATCAACTGAAGTGGGTAATTAAATTATAACGACCTCACTGCGACCTCACTGCAATGATGGTCAGTATAAGGAATCATCCCAAAATCACCTTAGCGGTATTCAAATTTACCTAGACTGAAGTAACTGGATAGTATCGGGGGCTTTTGGAATGGATTTCATATTTACACAGTTTAAGTTTATAGTTTATGCAATGTCATCCCCGGAAAACTACCCGGTCACGCCGTGTCGGATTGCCTGTGTGCCGTGGCGCATGTTGATTTTATCAAGAGCGTCCTTGAAGTTAATTCAACATCTTAACAACGTAACATCAAGAGCGTCCTTGAAGTTACTTCAACATCTTAACAACATAACATCAAGAGCGTCCTTGAAGTTACTTCAACATCTTAACAACATAACATCAAGAGCGTCCTTGAAGTTACTTCAAGATCTTAACAACGTAACATCAAGAGCGTCCTTGCAGTTACTTCAACATCTTAACAACATAACATCAAGAGCGTCCTTGAAGTTACTTCAACATCTTGACAACGTAACGTCAAGAACACACAGGCAAGAGCGTCATTAGCTCACCCCACCCCACACCAACGCTATCTTTCAAGTCACATCAACATGGTTACAACGAAAGAGACAACAAGAGTTAACAACGTAACATCAAGAACACACAGGCAAGAACGTTATTAGCCCCCCCCCCACCCCACACCAACGCTATTTTTCAAGTCACATCAACATGGTTACAACGTAAGAGACAACAAGAGTTAACAACGTAGCATTAAGAACGCACAGGCAAGAACGTTATTAGCCTCCCCCCAACCCCACCCCACCCCACCCCAATCCATACAAAATGAGTAAAAATCGGGAAATGTGCAAAATACGCACAGGCGACCGGACACGGCGTGAGCAACTACCCCCTGACTATCAAGGGGGGTTGACTCCAGAATAGTAATAAACTACTAATACTCATTAAATTGGTCCCCCATATCAAAACAATGGGGGTTTTATGAAACCTGGATTGGCATTGTACTTTTCCGCTGAGTTACAGAATTTCTATTAACTTCAGGAATCATACTATTATATTAGAGCACTGGATGTTTGTATGCGAAAGTCTATGCCAGGAGCAGACTATTCAGAGAAAAGACATAGATAGACCATGAGAGACCTTTGCCAAACCTTGTATGGGGCCCTGAATGACTGACCGGCCATTTTTCTGATGAGCCAGGTGATGTCTTCAAGAAATTCTGCCCATCCGGTGTCAAGTTCCGAGGCGCAGAGTGGTGATAGTGTGTCATCAAAATCAAAGCCACAATCAGCCGCAACCCTTTGAACAGTGATGAATGTTGGCCTTTAACTCAAGTATACTGTTTGGCTGTTTTTCCCCCTTTCAACTTCTTCCAGATTTCAGAGCCCATGACTGCAGTATATTGCTCAACGCCCACAATCACCATAAATGAATATTGTAAACCATCCCTTGGTAGGTAGTTGTTTATGCTGGAGGCGTTGTTTACGACCCGGGTAATCTTATGTAATTTTATGTTTGTCTATCTTGGGGTGAGGTTGGTTGGGGTGGGTGGGTTGGGGCAGTAATGTCCTGGCACTTGCACACCTACTTGATGCTACGTCACGAGCAAATATGTACCAGTAGTACCGCACAAGGCGGTGGCGGAAGTTTCAGAATAGGAAACCTATAGGAGAGGTTCGTTGTTGCGAGTCATGGATGGCAGAGCAGATCCAC